>CAUYLG010016555.1:0-102900 GCA_963573385.1 Cacajao melanocephalus
CAAGACAATCCTAAGCAAAAAGAACAAAGCTGGAGGCATAACACTCCCTGACTCCAAACTATAGTACAAGGCTACAGTAATCAAAACAGCATGGTACTGGTACCAAAACAGAGATGTAGCCCAGTGCCTAACCTTGGCAGCGACCATGGATGCAGGGTAGGTCATAAAGCACTTAATAAATACCTGCCACTGGTTGATTTTCTAAGCACCCATGTGCTACATTGTGGCTAGACATCGTGATGCAACCAACCGAGATCAAGTCCAGAAACCAAATGAAAGTTTTTAGTGTTTTACTTATTTGAGTGCTTACAAGATTTGCATATTTAACAACAGGGCTGATAATGTGTTTAATAACTAGACTCAAGTTCTAGGATTCTCTTGGCTCAATGATTTTAAGCAGATCAAGGAAAGTTTTGAGTTTAGTTTTATCCAGAAAAATGAGGGATTTGAACTAGAGGATAGTTTGAGTAGTCTGGTTCTGAAATTCCATGCTGTGGATTTGTAGAATGTTTTAAATTATTATTTAAAACATTCTACAAATCCACATGGTTGGGGGGTCAGATATCAGTTTGGCTATTAACTGCTGAAACTTTGTCACCCATTATTGTATGACGAGAGAACTGAGCGCTGAGTACATTAAAACAGGAGAGAGGTTTTGGCTTTCTGTGTAATCACTGGGATATCGGAGGGCCAGATTTGGGGATCACAGAAAGTAAGGACTTAAAGCTTCAGGATGCCATGTGTGATGGTGGGGCTGTAAAGAGGAACCTTGCCTATTTTCCCATTTATGTTTATGAACTAGGTGTGTATGTGTTGTTTTTTCTTTTTCTTTTTTTGCGACCTCTTCTGTTATAACATTATACGTTTCCCTGGTATGCAGAGAGAAAATAAGGCAAGCAAGGAATTACCCTTTGCTTTGGACAGTGAACTAAACAGATCATAGCAGGAAATGCAGGACGGACATTTAGGAAGCGAAAAATAGAAAAGAGTTTCAAGGATAAAGTGGCAAGTGCTTGAGACTCACCAAGAGGTGCTGTTCAGCGTCAAAGACGACGGCAATGCTGCGGAGGGTGCACGGAGGGTCTTTTGAAAAGGACTATTTCTCTCAAAATGTGTGAAGGTAAATTTCTCTATAACCCTGAACTTTTGGCACCAGGTGGCCTGCTCCGTATTTCAATTTGTTTTTATAGACACTTCCTGATGAAGATCTATTCTCTTTTCTTTATTGTTTATAATAGGGCGTTCGAATATCTGAACGCACAGTGACCGGGCATCCGAATGAGCAATACTCTCAGTAATTCTTAAACCAACTCTGCTGATGGGATGCTTAAGCCATTTTTTAAAAAGTCCTTGGTTGGGAGGAGATAAGATAGGGTGGGGAGAACCACCTCTATTGGTTGTAGTGACAGAGCAGGGCCAGTGAGTAGCTGAGCATCTAGATGGCTGGTAAGGGAAGAGATAAAACTTTTGAAGACTTTCATTTATCTTGTTTTTCAGTGTTAGAGTTCTTGAAGAGTTCAGGTATAATCACAGCCTTCTGTTACAACAGGAAGCACCATCTGCTGAAGCATTCTGTAAGCAATATAACATCTCTCCAGAGATAGTTTAGCATTCAATTCACAAAGAAGGATGGCAGGGACTTGTAAACAAAAAGAAACAACTGAAGCAGCGAGGAAGGGGCTGTGCTCTAAACATTCAATATGTTTCTTTATAGCTGAGAAACCCTATAATGCTACAAAACCCTGGCAGAATTCTCTGATGTATTAATTGTTTTCTTTCGTGTGTGTGTGTGTGTGTGTGTGTGTGTGTGTGTGTGTGTGTGTTTAAGCTTTGTGTTTTAAACTGCCTCTTCTAACACACTGCTCTTGTTTTTTTATTTTTTATTTCTTTTTAATTTTTGCTCCTGTTTACTTTCAGGATAAGCCCTATCTCATGGATAAGGTGAGTCATAAGCAGTTATTGATGAAAAACATATAAATAATAATTTAAAACATTCTACAAATGCTGTACTTTGAATATAGCGGTGAGTTTGTAGGAGAGGAACTCATGGCACAAGGCCTTGGAGTAGTGGGCATTAAAACTCGAAATGGGGTCTTAGCAAAAGAACTTTCCTGTTTCAAGTTTTGCTAATTTGTCATAGGGAAAACAACCAACAGCCAGTCTCACAACTCATGTCGATGCAAAGTTAGTTGAAAACGCTGCATTGTACCTGAAGGAGAGGCCTCTAGAAACTCATGTGCATTGTTGAAGGATCCAATGTTTACATAAAGTGCACTGTGTTTTTCTGCAGTCTAATTTGTTTCTAATAAAAAGACATAGTATAGGAAAATTGGTAACACGGTGGGGAGAAAGTCCACCTTTTGGTTAAATTCAATTCTTTAAGCAGAGTAGTAGGTCAAAATTAAGTGTCACTGAATGAATAACTTGAGGGCAAACTTGCAGTAATCCTCCCCAACTGCCCCACCCTTCAGCTATCTTCCTTCATGTAGACACACAGACCTGGGAAATTTTGGTCTCTAGTTACATATTTTACAAAACTAGTCAATATATGACTTTATGATTTATATGGCCTAGAAATATTTACAGAAGCATTGGCCATGATTTAAAACCTTAACCTCAAAACCTAGATTGTAAATATCCTGAATTATAAAATTACAGGAAAAAGCAAATGTCTCTGTCCTCAACAAAAGTGTAATTCTTAGTGCTGAATCATTATACAAATTAATGACACTGAGTATGTGTGCACACATGCCTTGATAATTGTTTTATCCGATGGTCTTTATTACCTTGTAGAAATTATATTGTCATAATTAAACCAAGTCTCATTATTTTCCACTTCCACTCCCATATAATAGATCACTACCATTTTAGCAGTAGGCCATTAGGTAATACATATTGGATTGTTTTCCCCTAGATTTGTGGATTTACTGCTTTTAAAAGAATTAATCACCTGTCTTATAGCCTCCCTTGTAACTCTGCTGCCTTCCACATGGATAGAATTCTTTACTTTTTAGAATCACAGAACGTCTGGGGAGGATTGCAGACATCAACCCTCTCCTGACCTGGATAAAGGAAACAGTGCAGTGTTGTTTATTATAGGGTCCATGGAAATGTTCTTTTGGCTATTTTAGTTAGCTACCAGAGCATTTTAAATGGTTGCATATGCTTTCCACAAGCCTGTGAAGTGAATACTATTGAGACCAGCTTGGTCCTGGTTGTGAAATTATCGCTTACCAATTTGTCTTTCCATTTTACCTGATTCCCTCATTTGTTGCTTGTCTGCCCTGTGTAGGTGTGTGATTTTAAACTCCTGGTCTATATGCAGATGTGGTTATCACTTATTATAGAACAGAGCAGAAATTAGGCATTCCTCAGTTCCTGATAATGATACCATAAAATACCAAAAATGTATACACACACATATCCCACATACATATACACATTATCCCATGATGTGAACATATAACTTTATTGGTATATAGCATATGTTTTATCATATGGCCACTGATCTCCATTTTAAATCAAGTTTCTACTTTTGGAAGTTTAAAAATATTATGTAAAATAAAATATTATCATTGTTTGGGTAATTATGAGAGACAAGGTTCCAGAATAGCATTCATTCATTTATTCATTCATTGACTCAGTATCTTTTGCATACTTATTGAAAATCTATTAAACACTGGGTATTGAGTTCTTGTTCTGTGATGACTCTACGGGATATCATTGATTTGATATCACTTGATAGTTTCTGTTGAATAAGAAAGCAGGTGTTAACAATGACACCGCAAGGCCAAGGGAATAGTCTTTAATCCAGTCCATTATGGACTAGATTATCTTCTTCAATTATCTTGTCTAGTGTCATTTCCTAGGAGGTGTCATTTAAGTTAATCAGTTTCTACAAACCCAATTCAATATGTGCCCCTAAGGCTAGTGGCCTGATTTATCACCTTCAGGATATTAATCTCTCTGAATCCTTCCGTTAGGAATTCTTGGTTTTCTTTGCCAGTAGTAGAGTTCTGGGAGTCCTGACTGGGAATGTGAGAGCCACTTGGTGGATCCTTATGCAGGAGAGTCATTTCCTGCTGGTAGCCTGACTTGCGGAGAGAACCCCACTGGAGATGTTCTTATACCTTCTATGATAGATAATTAAATGTCCCCGTCAACCTAAAGCACCGTGGGTATGACAGAATAATGATCTCCCAAGGGTGTCCACATCCTAATCCTCAGAACATGTGACTATAACTTCCATGGCAAAGGGACATTTACAAATGTGATTAAATTAAGCCTCTTGGGAGTGCTAGATTATCCTGGTTTATCCAGGTGGGCTCAGTACAGTCACAAAGGTCTCTACAAAAGCAAGGCAAGAGGGGCTAAGTCAGAAAGGAAATGTGATGGGTGATGAGGCTAGTAGTTAGAGTGAAGCACTTGGAAGATAGAGGAAGAGATTATGAGTCAAGGCAGGCAGGAGGCCTCTTGGAACAGGCAAGGCCTCGTGTCCTTGCCTGAAGCCTCCAAAAGGAACACAGCCCTGCCAACACCTTGATCCCAGACTTCTGACCTCCAGAACTTAGAGAGTACACTTGTTTTGTTTTGATGTGTTTGTTGCAGTTTGGTTACGAAAGCAATAGGAAACGAACACAACTGGGTAGCCACTGTGTGGGCAACTTCAAGACGTCTCATCTACCTGCAGGCACAGATCTAAGTCCTCTGTTCAGAGGGAGGGCCTATTTGATGCAAAACATTTATTCACAAGCCTCCTTAAAACCAGGGAAGCCCATGAGTGTCTCTTACCTCTGCCAGGGTTTCAGTGATAGGGAGCTTGTAGTTTGTCCCACCATTTTTTATTAAGAGTGGGACTAGCAATATCATGGATTCCTCTGAATAAACTGAGCCAGCAAGGATCACAGATTCTCAGGCATATTTGTGAGATAAGCAGCTGCATAACCTTCACATCTGGGTCTGTCTATTCATACTCTTTACAGTTTGATTTTCTAACAAATACTTTTTCCACTATGTGAATTTATGAGACTGGCTTCAAATCCAGGTGAAGACCTGAGTTCCTTCTCTTGAATCATGATTGCTTGTTAAGTGGGCTGGAGCTGCCCAGGAACAAGAGTCTATGGCGAGAGGTATCTTAAGTGCTAATGTGGATAGATGCTGAAGCTCAAAGCTGAAGATATCTACGTTTGTTAATTCTTAGTTTCTGGTATTTGCATCCTTCTACATTAGTGCTTTCATCATTGAAAGCAGTTGCAGTGTTCTTGGGATCTTCTCTACCCTTTTAAAGTGTAGGGATCTTCAGAGAGGGATGTCATGATATCTATTTCATAATGAATAGTTTCTCCTTGCTTGTTGAGGCCCAAAGAAGGATCTGAGGGCTCTTCAGGCCATTTTCCTCGCCCTCTGTTCTTTACTCCTTTTTGAATTCCTGGGCATGAGGCTGAACCAGTTGTTCTACCCAGCAGGTCTCGGCAATGCAGGAATGTCTTCCTGAATGTGTATAAAGGAATTCCAAAATCCATTAGCTTCCCTGGACGCATTTATGCATGTCATAATCCCTTAAAACACTGGAATTGTGTTCCCAAATCCCAGCATGTCCTCTTGCAGCTCCATTAGGGACATTCAAATGTAAGGAAGCTAAGTAAATTTCTCATATAACCCAAATGGCTAGTGGCCCAACTTCCTGTTACAGAGATCTTGGCACTCAAGTCTAGATCTTTTGATAGAGTAGTTTGTAGATTTGGTGAAATAATATTTTATGACGTTTATTAAAATCTGCAGACAAATTTAGAAGCAATGTTAGATCTTGAAAGCAACATTATCTAAAGAACTACACATTAAACTACTGATTTAGAAAGAAAAGGTGTAGTTTTCAAGTTCTTACTTGGAAAAAAAAGAAGTTGCTCATAGAGGTCAAGAATACTGTCAAATAGAAGGCTTGTTTATTTTCTGAAATCACCATTAATTTTTAATTTAAAAAAACTTATAAAATCATGTGCCAGGCATTGTAACACCCTATGAAGTTGGTACCCATTATTCCATTTTACACAAGCGAAAACTACAGCATAAAGATGTTAAATAACTTTCTCCTTAGGTCATATAGCTTGTAATGGCAGAGCTAGGATTTGAACCCAGGCCATCCTTCTCTAGTTATCATGTTATT
The DNA here is from genome assembly GCA_963573385.1 of Cacajao melanocephalus. Lineage (NCBI taxonomy): Eukaryota > Metazoa > Chordata > Mammalia > Primates > Pitheciidae > Cacajao > Cacajao melanocephalus. Next base: position 6,164 of record CAUYLG010016555.1, read on the forward strand.
AAAACTACATTATGCTGTCTCTCAAAGACAGATGCCAAGAAGAAAGAGAGTCCAACAGATCTGGCCATTATCAAAGGTTGACTGCTTATGGCCATGGTGGAGATAGAAGTTTATGAAGGGGAAAGAATTTAAAACAGTGACTGAAGACTCCTGACAAAGAACCACCAAAGCTTTAACATTCTAGTGCACTCATCATTCAGCATACCTGATGAAATTTCTGCAGTGTAATTATCTCCCATGGCTAAATTTTTATTGTCTACCTCCAACATTCTGACTGCCTTGAGAAGACTAGTATAGGATGTCAATGTCATACATTCCATAGAGATTCATATCGACTTAAAAGAGATGATTATTCAGTGACAGTGTGCATTTGATGAAAAAACTTTTGCAAAGTTGACACAGTAACTTGAATAAAGCAAACAATAAGCAAATAAACAAATAAAAGCTCTTCCTGGCTTTACTATGATTTCAAAATTAAATTTCCTTTCAAAAAGCTGGTTATTCTTCCCTATGTGCTGTAAAATTCATGAAAAATGTGTCATAAAATAACTTGTTCATCCCTCAAACTGTTCAAATTTACCCGTTTATGTCTCATAGGGAAAAGAGAATTGTATAGGGCTCACTTTCAAAGAGGCTACTGTGTGCTTTGTGGGCTGAACAATTGTTGAATGCCAGGAAGTAGCAGCCAGAATAACACCTAATATTTGTATGGGTTGCCTTTTATAAGTCACTTCTTCATACACTATTTCATTTATACCAATCCTGAGATAGAGAAATTCTCTCCCCCAAGCCCACAGACAGTTCAGGCTCACTGAGGTTCAGAGATTTGCTGCCAGTCACAGCGGCCGTGTGTAGTGTGCCTGGGCCTCAAACCCAGATCTGCACATGCCAAGCCCAGGGCTCCTTTTCTTACACAGCTGCCACCTAATTCTTTCTTTTTAATCCCCAGGGTAAAGTTCCCCTGAAAAATTTGCTCCAGCATCCAGCTGTCTGCAGGCAAAGGAAGCCAGCGTGGTGTGCTTTATCCTTTCTTGGTGAACCCAAGCTATGCCCCACCCACCATAGAATAGATTTTAAAATTTCAGTGGCCCTTGAGCTCCAGTGACACATTTTGAGGTTTTCTTTTGCAATTAGATGTCTTATGGCTGTGGTGAAACTCCAGCCCCATTCAAGATTTGGTCCATATACTCAGGGTGACCTAAAAATTGTATTGATTTCAAGACTAGCACATCATGCACTTTGACATCCATCTCCTGATATTCTTATTGAAGGGACAATTGTATGTTTCCAAAAACCATAATCTAAAATTTTTCATGAGATTTGAGGCCTAACTATATCAATCTTGTTTAACTGCTAGACCCTTAAATTCTCACATTGCTACTTTTGCCTCATCTATGGTAGATACAGGGGATACACTTATGCAGGCAAGGCACAATAGAATGATAAAGACCCATTCCTTGCTTGCAAGTAGTTCATGATCTAAATGGGGAATCTTACAGTCCTATTCCATAGAATTATTACCAGATTTATAACCAAAAAGTTAACATGTCTAAGTATCTTATTGTGGTGATTTAGCCTTGCTAGGTATTTTCTGTTTGCTCCTTGACATCCACCCTCTCCTCTACCCCTCCCTACTCTCCCCAGCTTTGTGTCCTTGGGGCTGACATTTACTACTGGATCAAGGGATTCCCTTGCCTTCTGGTTGAGTTTGCCCTTTGGGAAAGAGAGATCAAAGTATTTTTTCCTTTGCCTCCCTCCTGGTGTAGACTGTATCCCTCTACCTAAGACCATAGCTCATATTGGTGGCCCAATCTTAAAGCCATAACTACCATTCTTTTCTGTAGGTTTCTGAGCCTCCCACCCCCAATTTTCAGGATGATAAAATTCCCCATTGTTGCTAGCCCTACAGTACTCTATCCCTTGTTAGTTTCCCTTAATCCTGCCCACAACTTTATAAATATTTCTTTACTAAACTTTCCTTGATTATTTCATTTGAATATATCATCTGACTCTTTAAGGCCCCTATGTCATTCAAGACTCTACATGACATGGTTCTAATCTCTAAATCCAGCCACATCTGTCAGTGAAGCTCATTCACAATGTCTACCCTCTTTTCAGAGGACCTCATGATGGAGTTATATTCTGAAAGGGTTTACTCATCAGTCCTTCTCATTATTCAAGGGCAACATATGCTACCTTATTCATGTAGACTCATGACACCACCCCAGGGTCAAAATTAAACTCCCCTTCCTCACTGCTCTTGGTACCAGATTAAATGCTGAAGCATTGCTTATTTCACTTGACTTTCTCTCCTCTTATCTGCATGCTTGTCTTCCTTATCAGGCTGTTGCTCCCTGAGGGCAGGGCTTCCTTCTTACTCAGGTCTGGAAATCAGTCCTTCGCAAGGTAGGGAGCAATGACTGAGTGTTCAACTGATGAATGGGCTTGCTTACAGGATGAATATGCAATTATTTGGTGGTTAATAATTCAATATGGGATATTCTAAACTATTTTCTTTTGCCGTCCTTACCCACTCCTGTGCTATGGATGCAAGATTAAAGGAAGGGATCTGAAATAGATCAATTGTATTTATCATCAACAATTCTGATGAAAGCATATATTGATAAGGCTAAGACTTTTCAAGGATAAGAGATGTCTTTGGAGTCGAGATAGAAATTGAAGTGTTCTTTCTTCCACTGAGGGTGGCTTTCGAGCACTAACTCTTCTATGAGAACTCTATAACAGCATTTGTTTTAATGAGGGTAAATTTGGCTTGGCTTGAAAATGGTGGAAAGAAAAAGAGGTCAAATGAAACTCTGCTTAGAGAGCACTTCCTTCTACCAGCCACAACCCTATTTCCAGAGAAGACCTCCGGTATGAAAGATGCTGGTTGTGGGGTGTAGAATAGGTTGACAAGGCTACTAGTCTTTGGCCAGTGAAGTTTGGGGCTTGGGTCAAGAGTTAACTTTCCTTTTCTTTTGTTTGCTAAGCAAGCCCATGCTCCTTCTCAGTAAGGGAAGTGTCTTGTTTTGTCCTAAAGTCAAGCACTTTTCTAACATATTTTCAGTAATTGGGTCTGTTTTCTCCTTATAGCTCAATGCTTTTCGTGGAAGTTAATGTTTAACTGTTTTATTGCCAGCACAGCTTCCCAACATGTGAGTTACAGAGCGGCTATTTGCCCCTGGACCTGAACAGTCTATATAGGCTTTCTTTATTACTTGATCAGCACTGTCACTAATGCAAATCTATCTCCCACACGAGAAGTGACATTAATTTTATATTGTTTATATACTCTTGCCATAAGGTTAAGCAATTTCTACTAATAAGCTTGATGAAATTGCATTACCTTAATGAAATGCACTTTACTGATAAAGAAGAATGTCACTTTCACAAGTGGAAGCACTGTTAGCAAATTTTTACAAGAGAATTCCCAAAATCATATCTTAATTGCTTGGACAGCTGTGTAGTTTACATAACGAGGAAACAATGCCAAGGTTTTTTATTTCCTTTGTCAGCTGTACTGGATGTTAGTATGCATGGTGGACCTTTTTTGGGCCTTTTATTACTTGATTGCAAATCATTCTTCATTGTTGCCCAAATTTATGGAAGGACATTGCTCCCTGAGGTGCCATTTCCTTTCAGGTCTGTAACTGAACATGACTGATGGCACCAGAGTAACAGTTGCTTATTACGGCGTTCACTGAGCTGTGATTGCTCCAATACTTTATGTTGGCAGATGTGTTTCCCTAGGAACAGCATCTCTGAGACAGAGGTCATTGATCAAACCCCCTCTGGCTGTTCCATTATGTGCAAATTATTGCTAAAAGCAGAGAGGCTGCAAGGGAGGTGGTGTGTACTCATTGCACATACCAGGGAGGGAAGTCCAAGAAAAAAAAAAAAAGGTGAGCGTAATGAAGCAGAAAAAAAATTCTACCTAAACTAAAACAATGTTTATATAATGTGAATTAATAAGAAAAAGGGGAAATTAAGTGACTCTGAGAGACGTGCAATGAAAGAAAAGTAGAATTTTATCATTCTGGGGTAACTTCTAAAATTGGACTTGCTGACGGCATCCTTAGCAGCTGTCCAATTTAGAAGAGGCCATGTGTGTGAGCTGTACCCAGAGCACCGTCATCCTGATAGGGTAAAGATTAAGGCACTTAAGTGGCCGGTACACAGCGCTCTCTTTAGCCCATTTCTGGCCAAATGTTTAGAAAATCGTTTAGACATACAGGGAACAAATTCAGACATGCTTCCTGTTCCCCAGCTTCCCAGGGTAGTGATGGAAGTGATAATGGATTGGTGAATGGGAAGCACTAACATCTAGATCGGCCTTTGCTCAGGCTTGGTGGAGTTGAGCAGGGCTTCTTATTTTTTTTGCTCAGCTGCAGCAGCAGCTCTTCCCAACAGATGTCTATTTTTGGAAAGACCAGTGGATTCCCTGTGTGAGTGTTTCTGATCTTTGCTGGCTTCAGTGAGACTAGAGGATGGCTCAGGTGGGGCACATGGCCTGCACACCCCGTGCTGGGCCTTCCTAATCACAAACCTATACCACTCCATTACTCACACCTGCTTGCTTTTCAGTGTTGGCAAGACTCACTATTTTTATTTTTGTAATTCAGTCCTTTTTATCTGTAAAGTCTTTCCTTATATTGAGCTAGATTCTCCCCAGAGTATGTCATTCCTTTTGCACGTTTTGGCGGCTTCAGAAACACTGTGTGCCAATTCTTGGGACATTGATATGGCCTTTGGTTATATTGCTAGAGTCCCTCCTAAATATTGTATTTACCTCCAGGGTAACTTGATGTAACCCCACCATGGAAGTGAGGAGTACAGGAGCTCCTTTACTTCCAAACATAATGGGTGCCAGAAGGCTACGTAGGCTTTATTTCTATAGTTTCAGAGTGACTGCTAATGTTCTCTGTTGGTGGCAGCCAGATTTGAAAGCTTTTTTCTCTGGTGGTCATTGTGGTATGAGCAATGAAGCACATTCTTTTAACAAAAGAATACTTTTCAAAAAGAGGAAAAAGTATTCCTATAAAAGATGAACACGGCTCAAAGATTTTAAATCATTAATTAAATGAGGGAACGAATAAGATGTTAGGACTAGTTCAAAGGAAAATCCAAAGAACAGGTGCATTTATGGATCAGGGATATTGAAATGAATTTGCAAATACATTTAAAACTGAAGTGGGGGGATTTGAATTAATTTGCATGTCTATAGATAAGAATTGTTTGCATCGCTGTTGGTTTCTAGAAGTTAAACTTAATCTCCACAGAATCGTGAACAGCCTAGTGAAAAACAAAGGCACATAAGCCTGTATGTTTAGATAATACCGGGAGTGTTCTGACATTCCATTGAAAGGATATCCAGTTATGCTTTGATTCATTATCTTTAGATTTGGAAATAATGGGACGCACCGCATGCAGCTATACCACTGAACTCTCAGGAATTCCGACGCTGAATTCACTTGCTAAGTGACCTCTACCCTCCCCTCCTCAACCAGACCTCTGCTTTAGTCACTCTGTCCAGGGCCTACCTCTCTACACACATGTTCATTTTTTCTGTGCTTTAGCCTGTGCTCCCACTCTAGCCCAAGTTTTCTTAAGCTATAGTTTCAACCACTGAAATCCTAATAGTCCTTTAAGCAAAAGCCCCTGATAATATTTCTTCTAAGATTCCATCACCAGTCTCCCTTTATTCTGCATTCCTATTTTACTTTGAATCTGTTGACAGTGCTGAACTTAACCTGAGCCCTGCGCTCTTGAAAAATAGCAATGGTTAAAACATTTCCCTAATCTTTTGTGTTCCAGGAAATAACTTACTGTAAAGAACCATTCTTCCCCATATGACTTGGATAATACTTGCAAATGAGCCCCTTGTCTACTCATGACAAGGCCAGACAGGCTCCCAAAATTCCTGTTCTTTGTCTCATAAATGATTAGCTGAACTGTTTGTCCCCATTGACCAATCTGGACAAAAAAACTAATACGATTTGACCAAACTTTGGTTAGGTGCCATTCTTTGTCCTGCATCCCTGAACTCTGGTTTATTCCTGATCATGGGACACAGAGCAACATCTCCTTAACAGCTCTCCAGAGCTGTTACTTCCTATTGTCCTAAGGAAAAAAATACTCTTATAGCAACTGGCTGATAATACCACCTGCTCAGCTCAGACCCCCACACATGATTCTTTCCAGCCTGTTCATTCCTCCCTGTATAAAGAAAGCCTTTTCTTTGTAACCTTTGAGTTGCCTGCACATCTTCAAAGCCAAAGGAGCATTCTCCTTATTGCAATATTGCCTCCACCACTTCATCACAATAGTTCCCCTTTCCCCATTGCAATAGTTTTTTAAAATGAAATCTCTACTTACCTGAGTCTGAATTAGTTTTATCTGATACTGTTCTTTAATACCAAACTCTCTACTATAACTTGATTATTCATAGATTGGTTTATCAGTATTTAATAGCATTTATATCTAAAGAATTGGAAGCAACTTATAAAGAGGATTAAATAAATTATTGAAAGAATCAGGTAAAAAAAAATAAGGCCAAAAATGTGATAAATATATAGATAAAAATAACAATTGAATATATAATACATGGGGTCCTATACAGTTGCTGAGTTGAGCCACAAATTTGTCTGGGTTTCCTAGTAAACAAAGCAAAGAGGGAAATTTTATCAGTTATAAAATATATGGGTTCTACATTAAAAAAAAAGAAAAATACAACTGGTTGTAAATAATTCATGTGCCAGTCTTTGTACCCCAACAAGATGGTAACCTACTAAAAGGCAAAGCATGGGACTTCTTGAGGACAGAAAGATTAGACTAAATAATAGCCATAATAATGATTACCATTTATTTAGGGCTGGCATTGACTTATAATTTTAAGACAACTAATCTTAACCCAGTTACGTTTTTTTTTTGTAACACAATTTTGCTCTAATATTATTTAAGAACTGAGTGTATTGGCTTCTTGAGAAATATGTTTATGGGTCTTCCTCTCAGAGAATAGGAGATTGAAATAGAAAACAATCTATTAGCATAGATAGACATTTTAAGTAGGTAACTTTAAGTGGTCAAGTAACCTTTATAAAAGGAATACAGAAGGAAAGAAAGATGTTTTTCAGTTTTAACTCATCTCACAATTTCCCTTCCAGTTTCTTCAGATTACTGGAGCATGGGGTTAGGTAGAGCAGATGGCTGGACAACAGGCTGGGGCCATAATTTAGGAGTTCTTGAGTGCCAATGAGAGAGTTTGCAGGTAATGAGATAGACATTGGGATACCACTGAATGTTTTGAGTAGGAGAAGTTGCACTGTTAGAGCTATGCTTTAGCAAGAGTCATCCAATAGAAGTATCTGGGATTACTTGGAGCAGGATAAAATGAGAGGGGAGGTAATATAGCAATTCTAAGAGTTAGAGAGCAAGTTTGAAATAAAATGGAAAGGAGTGATTGCAAGTGTCACTTCATACAGAGCCATAGAATTTGGAAGATAATGGCTGTTAGATGAAGCCTGGACCTAGAAGCAAAAGATGATATATGGCTTGACAACTCCTTTGAGATTTATCTTTGCGTGGCTTGAAAGATGGTAAAGAATATTAATAAAATGGAAAATTCTGGGAAAGAAGATGTATGGAGCAAAGCAGATGTGTTCAACTTTGCAACTACTGATTTTGAGGTGTAAATGGAATGCTCAGATGAAGATATCTAGGAGGTTATTGAGACTGTTAGGAGTGATGCAATCACAGAAGAAAAGGCTGTAAAGAGGGAAGTCCTGGGGTGAGAACAGTCAGGAAGCTGCCCGCACTTGAGGGAGCAGAAGGAAAAAGTAGAGCTACAAAATGGAACAGAGATTGAGCAGAGAGGTATGAGGAGAGTCAGTTTCAGTGGTGAAAAGAGAGAAGCTTCAATGAGACTGGGGTCAATAACGTGAGATACTACAGAGAAGGGATAGAGGGCAGGCAGTGAGATTAGCTCATTGAAAGAGAAGGCTGATGCCAGATTGTAAGGGTTTAAGAGTGAGTGAAGGCAGGGCAGCAACTAGAATACTTGTTCAACAATGTGTTGTGAAAGTAAAATACACTGGGCTCCCCCAAAATCATTAAGGAAACCTCAATCTGGAAACCACTTAAAGCAAACCTACCTCCAATTTTATTCAAAGTCACCCCTCTGCCCACTGAGATAGATACATATCTGATTGCTTCCCTCTGGCTTCTAGTCTTCCTGCCTTTGCTTCAAGTTTTCCTGTGCTTCCAGACCTAACCAGTGTACTTCTTACATATATCAATTAATGTGTCATGTCTCCCTAAAATATATAAAACCAAGCTGTGCCCCAATCACCTTGGGCACATGTGGCCAGTATTTCCTGAGGCTATGTTATGGGTGCATCCTCATTTTTGGCAAAATAAACTTTCTAAATTAATTGAAACTTGTCTCAGATTTTCTGGGTTCACATTGTGCATAATTAAAAATAGAAGGTAAAAATAAAGAGAAGAAAAGGTTAATAAAAAGAAGGTGAAACTAAAGAGCAACTAAAAAGCAAGACAAGAAACGATACTTTGATTGGAGTGGAGAGAACTGCTTTAGGATGTGGAAAAATTGAGCCTGACACTAAACTGCATTGAAAGAGCTTTGGGAGACAGATTGAAATGAGATACAGAGAGGGAAAAAAGTTCTTGAGAATAACAGGAGGGGATGAATTAAACAGCATATTAGAGAAATAGTTTGAGACTAAGTAAAGGAAAGTTGAAGAAGCTCCTATTTGATTGAATTAATCGTGGTAAGGTGAAATTGAGGGGTCTCTGATGGGGTTGGATGTGGGTGTTTAGGAGGATAAAGAAATTTTAAATCCCTGTCCAAGGAGTATGTAAAAGATCCAACAGTGGACAAAGCTTTGGGAACTCACTTCAAGTTAATCGAGTTCCATTTGTAGAAGCGCATTTTATAAAATGCTTGTCAGCAGGTATGGGGGTGTATCTTGAGGGGAAGCAAAATGTTGGGGTGTGTTTGAAGGTAAGGCAGTAGAGTATCAGAAGAGGAAGGGATTATTTTAATATAGTGATGATTGGATTGGAAAAATGACTGGCCTTTGGGTCAAGGTCAATCAGAGAGTCAAGTGAGTCCAGAAGAGAGCCCCTAGGAGAGATGGCAGAGTTCAAAGACCTAGAGGTCATAATGATTATAATAAAACAGTATCATTCACTGAAAGAGTGGGAATTAGTAAAATGGAAGGAAAGGAGCTATGCTCAGAGAAAAGGAATGTCCAACAGTGGAGGCCTTGGAGGGAGCAGTGTCCATGGGGTATGGTGACTAAGGTCTGGTTATGTGAGCATCTGATCTGTGAAAATGGATTAGAACTGAGCCATGGGAGGCCTTTGCATTCTAGGATCCACCATGACACGCAAAAGGCAATGGCAAAGGTGTAAGGTTGTTACTTGATGTGGGTGCTTGGAAAGAAAGAAGAAGACCGATTGGGTGGAAGATCTACACAGTTTTAGAGAAGTTGTTGCATGAAGGTAAAGGGCTCAGAAGCGGTTGTGTATGCGGCCTTTATGAGAACAGTGTGGACACATGGTTGAAAAAGGTTTTCGAGGCCAAAGATAATTCTTCTTTAGCTGAATCTTCCTGAGATGAAACAACAACAGCAGCAAAAAGCAGGTGGATGTAAATACAGTTAAAAGTATAAATCGTGTATTCCAATTTTAAACTGGAGTTGTTTGAAAAATGTTAGACAGATAATATGACAGATTCTCTTTTTTTTTGAGACAGAGTCTCGCTCTATGACAGATTCTTTCTATAGATAGTGGGCAAGTGTGTGTATATGTGTGCCTGTGTGTGTGTGCACCTGTGCAAACATATGCGTTGAAAACAAAGATAAAGATGGAGGAGGCTGCAAGGTCTAGTGGCACAGTTCTGTTATGAGACCACAACCAGATTTTCCCCTCGTTTTCTTGCTAGTCTTGGGCCATTTCACTGCTAATCTACACATCCATCAAACAAAGGGAAATAGAGAACTGAATCACAAATCTGTCAATTTTGCTATTCTTGGCGGTTCAGGTTAAAGTTTTGGTGAGGGCAGAGTTTGAAACAAATGACAAAAATCAGATTTCCTGATTGTGGGACCACTGTTATTGATAATGAGTCAACTACTTGAAATGCTACACGCAGCCCAGATTTATGGCTTCTTTAGGTGTTCTATAGAATTAAAATACTTTTTTTCAGTGAATCTAGTTGCTAACCTGCTTTTCTTTAAGATTTTTGTGCTTTTTATGTTGTCAGACAGAAAGCAACAGCAAACAGCCTTTAGAACATCTGGGGAAATAAAATGTAGGGGGTATGAATTTCACTAGGCCACAGACTCAGATGTGAAAAAAAATGAAATTTAGCATCTAATTCATACCCCTGTTTGGCTGAAAGCAGAAAACTTGGTCATGCTGATTTAAGACAAACTGTCAATTTTATTTTTCAGCCTTTTTCGAGAAAGATGCTCAAAATCAGGGCTCTCACACTCCCATTTCTATCCCCAGCATAGCAGCTAAGATCCCGGGGCTTTGGTGCTTCACAGTGTTGAGAAAGGAGGGCACCTGGCTCATGATTGTCCTCTGTCCACAGAGGAATGTCTTATGTTGGCTGGTCATTTGTTCATTGTCCTGTCTATGACTGATATCCACTGTGATGACTTCACAGCCGTGGCCTCGGGTCATGTCAGGCCATCTGTTTCTTCTTTGAGCTACTCATGAGGTGTTGCTGGTTCACGAGCCATCTCTCAGCCATATGTGAGCCTCTCTTGTGGAGTCCTGGAGGTTTTCTGATGTTCTATGCACTTTACCTGGGTTGTCTAAGACTTTGAAGTTTGCCCACACCAGCCTACCTGGACCCTCACTTAGCCTTTGATACTCTACAGTTCTGATACTACAGTGGATATACAAGGTTTCTCTCTAAGGCCTGTAGCTCTCCATTGGCTATGCCCTGAGATATGAGGCACAGGCACTCTCTGATCTGGTACTTCCCGAAACCTATGTAATGTTTTCATTAACCTTCAACTAACTTCACCCAGGGCTGTGACTTTGTAGGTGGAACAAGGTATCCTTTCTCAAAAACACCACAATGCTTTCATCTCCTCAGCCCTTCTCCTTCATTTTATCACTCCATTTCATTTGCTTTCAGAAAACTTGCTTTTACAATATCAAGTTTCTCCCCAAATTTATTATTTATAGTTTAAATTTTATATACTTTAGTCATATTAAAATCAAGGATTTGAACACTCAAGCTTTGCCTAGCTTTGAAAAAACACATGTCCATCAACTTTCAATACTACTTTATTACGAAATTTTAAATCATTTCAGAAGCAAAGTGGAATTGTTTTCTGAAGATTCATTGGATAATAAAATGCGGCTTAAAAGATGAGCCTTGGACAGTAGAGAAAGGACTTTGCTTTACTCGTAGTTGTAGGCTTCCAGTCTAGATTCAATAGTTATTCCACGCTTTGAGCAAAAGGTTACTTTTGACTAGGATGACCATAAAATTTATCTTTCAAACTAGGGCAATTATGAGAGTGAAAGGTGAAGCCATTAATAATTATGCCAAGAAATCTGGTATACATTAGGACTATCCCAAGAAAACTTGGATGTCGGGTCATCCTACTTTTGATCTGGGGACAGTGTAAGATCTAGTGAAAGATGCAGTGGTCTATAAGACAGCATAAGGCAAAGATAATGGAATAGATTCAGTTAACTGAAACTCAAGCATGAGATTGTCTTTCCATATATTCTTTTTTCTTTATATCCTTTAGTGAGGCCCGATTTAAGGATTTCAGCCTAGCAAGATGAAGAAAAAATGTTGAATAATAAAAGTTGGAAATGAGATCCAGGCATTGTTTTTGTACTGTTATTCTCCCTCTGTTACCAACCAGAAAGAACCTGGGGATTGACTGGGTTAAGGAAATGTGCCTGCCATTAAGTTTCTAGTGATGATTATTTCCCCAAGTACCCTTTGCTCTTGGAAAGCAATGCACAGATAGCTGCAGTCTAGGTAGGGTTAAGGAAACTCGTGTCATTTTAAGTCATCTTAAAAATATATAACACTATTTGGCTGGCTTGGCATTTACACTAAAAAAATTAATGGCCAAAATATAAATATCAAATATTTCACTTACATATATAAATTCTGATTTATTTTAAAAAACCAGGACATCTGGCAACTTTGGGTCAGCTTCTCCAAGAAGCAAAAATCACTAGATTAAAAAAATATCTGATGATTTTTGCAAGATGTGGTATTCTCTCTACAGTTCACCAGAGGCCCTGCCACTCCTTCGTGTCGTGTATCCAGGTCATTTCACTGATTTACATTAGCTTATTGGCTATTGCAGTTTTTGAACTTGTGATTCCTGCTCTACACCACATTGCGTGTTGGAAATTTCCAAAATAAGCAGGTCTAAGTACAGCAGTTGTATCAAGGTTTCTGCTTTTCTAAGAAATTCCAGCTGTCATTATTTAGATACCTTTATTAAACATCTAACTTTAATATTTTGAAGAACATTTATACAGTGATATGTACATATTATTAAGTGTAGAGTGCAATGAATTTTGCATATGCATATTTCCTGTGTAACGGACTCACTAATCACAATATTGAACATTTCCATTACCCCAGAAAATTCACTTATACTGCCTCCAGTCAATATGCACTCATCTCCCCCATAGGTAACCATTAGTGAGAGTTCTATCAACATAGAGTAACTCTGCCTACTTTAAAGCTTTGTATAAATAGAATCATACAGTGTGAATGTTGCTGAGTCCAGGTTCATTTATGCTGTTGGGAAAAGCCATTGTTTGTTCTTTTACTTTGCTGAGTAGTTTTCCATTGCGTAAATATACCATTATTTGTTTATTCATTCACCTCTTGATGGACTGAGATGGTTTGGCTCTGTGTCCCCACCCAAATCTCATCTTATCTCCATAATTCCCACATGTTGTGGGAGGGACCCAGTGGGAGATGACTGAATCATGGGGGTGGATCTTTCCTGTGCTGTTCTACGTGATAGTGAATGCCATCCACATAAAATGTGACTTGCTTCTCCTTGCCTTCTGACATGATTGTGAGGTCTCCCCACCGATGTGGAATTGTAAGTCCAAAAAACCTCTTTCTTTTGTAAATTTCCCAGTCTCAGGTATATCTTTATTAGCAGCGTGAAAACTGTCTAATACATAGACATTAGGGTTGTTTCCAGTTTGGGCTATTTTGAATAATCCCAGTAGAATATTACTGTGTATGTCTTTTTATAGATATTTGTTTTAATTTGCTTAGTGTGCTTACTTTAGAGTGGATGATAGTGTGGCTGTATATAACTTTATAAAAAACTGCTCAAAGTTCCAGAGCAGTTGTACACTTATGTACTCCCACCAGCAGTGGATGAGAATTCTAGTTGTTACACATCCTTGGCAACAATTGATACTGCCAGTCTTATAATCTGTCTACGGGTGTGCTTGAATCTCATTTTAGTTTTAATTTACATTTCCCTGATAACTAGTGATATTGAGCATTTAAAAAATACACTGATTAGCTATTCCTATATCTTCCTTGATGGAGCGTCTGTTTCAGTCTTGTTTTTTCCATTTTTATTTTATTAATTCTTTTTACTTGTAAGACTATATATATTTTACATACAAATCTTTTGGCAGATATACATGTATACTGTCTCATAGTCCTAAGCATCTTATTTGACATGGTGCTGTCTTAGACATTATAAAAGAACTGTGTGTACAGCCAGTTTCTAAATAATGTTTCTGTCAAGTACATAAAGTGGCAACCACATGGCTACTCAAGGATATGGACACAACTGCATTTTGCAGTGATAAATATAAATCTTGGATTTTCCCTGAAAATAACTAGATAAGTTGTGGTAAAGACGTCTTTTCTTTTGTCTCTGTGTGAGTCTGTACGTATTTTCCTTTTTAGACAGGGAGCTTCTAAAGTTTTGCCACTAAATAAAGGGAACAAGTTCAATTATACAGCTGTGTGATTGTACCTGTTCCCCGGGGCAGGCTGCTGTCCTCTGGAGAGCCTTCGATCTCCCTCCTGTTGGATACAACTACAATTCACCTGAAGTGGTGTCAGCAGGACTCTTCACCCACTGCCAGATAATAGTTTCTCTTTTTAGTGTTAAAAGAGCATATCCTTCTGCGTTCTTAGGAGTGAGAAGCTGGCTTGAGGAAGCGTGCAGCAGGTTCTGCTTTGGGAAGTGAGAAAAAGCATGAATGGTGTGTTGGTTTGCAGCAATAATCAAGGAATGAGTCTGGGAGTCTGGCAGTCCATATCTGTTTAGTGAGTTCAGACTGTGGCTCAACCAATTTTGGTATGTTCCGGCTCAAAACTTTCAATGATTTCTGATGTCCTAAAGTACAGACAAACTGGCTTTAGGAGCCTCATAACCCACACACAACTGCCAGACTAAACGCCACAGGCATTAGTACTGCCAGCCACCTATTTCCATCGCTCCTTTTTCTGAACACACAGCAGTTAGTTGTGGCCTTGGGACTTGATTTGGTGAATGACACATGAGAGGAAGTAGCATCTGTCACTTTTGACAGAAACTTTTAAAACCTACGTAGGTTCCCTTTTCAATTGTGTATTTAATTATGGAATTCCAATTGTAGAATTGCACTTTGGGAAAGGGCATTTCCAAGATCTCCTGAAAAAATGCTTAAACGAGTGCCTACCAAGGTAAATAGAAAGATCTGGGGCTTGGAGTAAGTCAGACAGCTCTAGATTAAAATCTGAGCTCCACCACTTCTAGCTCCTATCTTTTCTCTTTGACTTTTGAATAGCTCATCCACAAAATGGGATATCGGTTGAAAAACCCTTATCCAAAATGCTTGGAATCAGAGTATTTTAAATTTCATATCTTTTCAGATTTTGGAATATTTGCATACACACAATAAGATATCTTGGTAATGGGCCCAAGTCTAAACAGAAAATTAATTTATGGTTTTATACACATTAGAAACATAGCCGGAAGGCAATTATATAAAACGTTAATTTTTTTTTTTTTGCACGAAACAAAGCTTATGTACATTGAACTACCAGAAAGTCAAGGTGTCACTCTTTCAGCCATCCATGTGAATAATTTGTGGTTGTTTGGCATCGCCATCATTCCTGACTCTGAACTTATATGCTATTGATAGGCAATCATTTTCTTACACTTTTTCGCACATAAATAACAGTGGAAAATATAACATACCATAAATACAGCGAAGAACTAATGCATTCAAGGTAACTAAGCAGCACAGTCAGCACAGTCGCATCCCCAGAATACCTACACCCGCTGTTAAACAACAGCCACAACGAGCAACAGCAGGCCCTTCGTCTCTGTCTACAATGCTGTGTTCTGATTAAAACATTACTGTACAGTAAATTTTGTTTTTTTAGCTGAGAAAAACCTGAGAAGCCTTGGGTGACCAGGAAGTGAGTCCTCCAGGTTTGAGGAGGCTTTCTGCTGGACGGCTTTAAAAAATGTTTGCTTCAGAGTCATCTGCCTCATTAACAACAGTTTTTGCAGGGGCTGCATGCAGTAGCTCGTCCCTGTAATCCCAGCACTTTGGAAGGCCAAGATAGGAGGATCGCTTTAGCTCAGGAGTGCAAGAAAAGCCTGGACTACAAAGGGAGCCCCTGTCTCTACAAACAAACAAATAAACAAAACCAAAAATTAGCTGGGCATAGAGGAGTGTGGATGGGAGAACTGTTTAAACTTGGGAGATCAAGGCTGCTGTGAGCCATGATCACACCACTGCACTCCAGCCTGGGTGACAAGCAAGACCCTGTCTCAGAAAACAAAACAACAAAACAAAAAACAGTCTTTATCATGTAAGTCTCTCTTTGATAAACTGACATAATTCCTTTTTCTGTTATGAATGCATGATGCTCTAGGCCTCCAATAAGCCCATCACACATTTCCACCCTATCATCTGCAAGCACCTTTTCTATAGTGTTAACAATGCCACCTTCATCATAACTATGATCATTATCACCTTGATTCAGAAATACTTCAGCTATTTTACTATTGGTCAAAGAAAGAACAGCTGGAGCCTCACTATCAATGGTATAAACGTCTTTGATATTCACTTCTTCCAGCTGACTGATGAACTTTGAAGATACATTTTTTGCATATGTAAGCAAGTCAAACATCACTTTTTCTCACTTGACATTGTGAATCCTTCAAAGTCACCACCTTGTTTATCATCACTGAACATAGTCACAGATTAGAGGTTGGGCCAGGCAGACACAATTGTGTCTTCAGTCACTATATTCCAAGTGTTGGCAACCTCATATATGGCATCCTTCATGCTAAACTTTGGAAAAGCTTCCACACCCACATCTGTTCACTGCTGGTAGCACACTGCTCAAGACAGTGTTTTTATATTTACTCTTTACTGACCTAGGAATATCTTGGTCACATGGTTGAATGAACAAAGTTGCATTTGGGGGAAAGTGTTAATACGTGGCACAAACATAATTTTTGATGAGAATTTCAGTTGGAGGATGAGCAGAACAGTTGTCAAAGAATAACAAAATTTTGCAGTCATCATTTCGTCGCATTTCCCTGCAGTAAGCATGTGCCATTGGTTCAAAATGTTTGTGAAGTCTGTCAGAAGAAATGTCCCTGGTGATCCATGCCTTCTTGGTAGCATAATAACGGATTAGTAAGAAATTCACTCCTTGAAAACCGTGAAGACGCAAGCTTTTGCCCATCACAGCAAGTTGACTCCTATGTGCGCCTGCTGTGTTAGCACATGCCAACACAGTGATTCTGCCCTTGGCATCCTTAATTCTTGTAGGGGTTGTCTCTTTAGCTGTAGTCAATGTTGTTCCAGGGCAATAACACTAAAATAGTGATGTTTTATCAGCATTATAGACTGGGGTCTGGCATCAGATTTTCATCAGCGATGTCCTTGGTTTACTTGTCAATGAATTTCTCTACTGCTTTGTGATCAGCAAATTGTGGTGATCAGCTTTATCACAATATTTTAAAATTTAATGCCATGTTTTTCTTAAATGTCTGTACCAGCCTGTTGAATATTCAGTTCCCTTCAATTTTCGTTCGCTGTGATAGACCTTTGCATGTTTCATGATCAGCATAACATTAAGTGGTAAGTGTCCGCTGAGAAGTTGATGGAGCCACCCTTTCAATACATGACCGAGATCTTCATTTTCAGCCTTATGCAGTGATTTTCCATTTTTCATTAACTTCTGTTTATCACTTTCAGCATAGAACTTTGACAATTTATCCTTCTATTTCTTCAGGTCATACATGGTGGTAATTCCAACACCATCGTCTTCTCTAAGATGTTTCACACTTATACTACTATCCAGTTTCTCCAACAGCTTGACTTTCTGTGAAGTAGAGGAATAGAAATAGTTCTCTTTTTCTTATCACTGTTACCTATTGCAGCATCTGCAGGTGTTTTAGACATTTTCAACAATATTTTTACACCACAGAGCAGAGAATATGCACACAGAAATAAACCCACAGTAAGTAATGCATGTAGGTTTTGGCTCCATGGGAGGCATTGTGAGGACCCTGCTCTTGTTGTGTCCTGCCTGCACATGTGCCATTTTATCATCCTTTGTGGTATGCTTGTCTGAGGGAATCTGGGCATGCTTAGAAAAGATATATCTCAGCTAAACAAGGCTGAGGGAGGGTCTTTTTCTTCTGGGGATGCCAAATAACCTGTTTATTATGTGTCAGTATTTTGATTTCAACTCGTTACATGAGGTCAGATCTGGAAGTTTCAACTTGTGGCATCATGTTGCTGCTCAGAAAGTTTTGGATTATGGAGCATTCGGGATTTTAGACTTTTGGATTAAGGATGCTCAACCTGTAATAAATCTGGTTTGAAAGGTTTTTACAAGTGGCGGAAACAATATTGAAGACTTACCCAGTAGTTTATGCTACATACCTGCTTTGTCAAACAAACTAGTCGAACAGATAAATCAAAGTTGAAGTTTTAAAGTGAACAATGGGAGTAGCCGGCTGCTAAATTTTACATTTTTCATTTTAGGCTAAGGTATTCATCATAATAAGAACATTTTTTCCAAGTGTGCTTCCATTTTAAAGTTTCATATGAGGCCTTTTATTTGCAAACAGAATCTGACATAGAATTTTATTTATCAAAAGTAAAATGGAAGTAAAGAGTCTTTTATTTCATAACAAGTCACATATGATGCCAATAAGCTGATAACCAAATATAAAGTAGGTACTAATAGGATTTAGTAACTAATGCTCAGGTTATATATACTAAAATTTAGTTGTCCCCTAGCAACTAAGCTTATCACTTCCCCAAATCTCTAAGTTACACTGGGAGAGTCACATTTTTATCTAGAACATTTACAACTCTATGTCTTAACTCCAGCAGTTTTATTAAGAAGGACAATTCTTTTTATAGATTTGATATTAGAACCTTCAGTTTTTCAATGGGATTTGATCACTAAGAAAAATTTTCAGTTGTTATTTTTTTAAGTGAAGCGAACTTGTTCTCTCTTTCTAATGTCAGTAAGCAGAAAGAGAGATGAAGAATCATCACGGAGTTTTAGACATTTCCAGCGGAAAACATAATTATTTTTTATAAGTGTTAATGATCATGCTGTTCAATGAGTTGTCCCCCTTTTAGTGGTTTACAGATTTCAGATTGTCAAGGAAATTACATTTAATTTGGTTTCCAAATTAAATTATTAGACAGTGACAGGACTTGTGAACTCAAAATTTAACTTAAAAAAGCATTTAATAATTAAAATGCCATATATAGGCAAAAAGGAAAACACCTCCCCACGGTTTCAAATTATGTTTGTTGAAAAAGCCAAATTAAAAGTTTGGGCCTAACAAGATGTATAATAAAGGAGTAAAGGGTAATGACTGAGGACTCTTTCTGAAGTTTGGCTTAGCATAAATCATTTATTATTACATATAGTGTAATCTTTACAATCTAGGTTGTTATTTCCTGAAGTCTGTTGTGCTTCAAATCTGTCGTAATATTTACAAAAACTGCTGACTTTTCAAAAGAGGGGGACTGATGGTGATCATCTCAAGCAATTCAGTTGGGAATTGGACGCTCACACAGGTAACTGTCTTGCTTTTCCTCATGTAGCAGAATTAAGACTACAAACCAGGTCTGTCATTTTCTTGGCCCAGAGCTTTTTTGGAGGCACCCAGCTTAATCATACTCTAACTTGTCACATTTCTGCAGCACCCAAGTTACAGAAGTGAATGAAACAGTGCTGGATTCAAGCATCAGTTGAATGGCTGGCTTATATAATTGATACGGTCTCTTTAACAATAAGATGCGTAATTTCTAGTGGAGAACTTCCAGGATGATGACTATATGAATTTATTAATCCCCATCTTCTCCAGGAAACCAACCAAAAGCAAGCAACACAGAGATGGGAAAACAAAAACACAGACTCCATCTTCTGAGAACTAGAAAAGAGATTGTAAAATAATTTGTAAAGGATGCAAAAACAAGTTTAGTTTTATGCAAGCGACATTAGGAGTAAGTATTATTTGTAAACACTGTCTTGCTTTGTGGCAGCTGAAGAAAAGAGAATCTCTGCAATGCAAAACCAGCTAGCCTGGAGCACTACCCTTGTTCCCCCCATCTATGGAAATTCCTTGCAAATATTGGTTCATAAAATTCCAACTCATTTAATAATGAGTAATAAAAAAACTTGCAGAGCATTGATAAAAAGATATTACAAGAATAAAGAAATAATTCGAAGTAAAATTCACCCCTTGAAGGACATAAGGGTTGTTTCCAGTGAGGGGCAAATAGAACTTCCATAAACACTTTTGTATGTAAACAATAAGTTTTATGTGAACAATAAGCCTACATTTGGGGGCTTATTGCAATTGCTAGGAGTGCAATTGCTATATCATATTGTAGTTGTATGCTGTAGTAGCCCCAAAGTGGAAAAAATCCAGATGGCTTTCAATGAGTGAAGGGCTAAACAAATTTTGGTACTGAGGAAGGAGACCTAAGCATCTAAGACCACCTCCCCCTTGCATTTCAATAGGAGAAGTAAAGGCTGGCAGACCAGGTGCCACCTTAATCACCCTCCTATAGATCGCAGGCATGGTATGGAGGAATCTTTCTGGAAGGCATTGTTTTTACTTAAACAAGATCAAACCCCTACCTAAGCCACATACCCCATGCCTACTCCATAGACCAAGACCTTTTCACATGTAATTTCTAGAGTTGTAAGCACAAGACCCTTTCACAAGTAATT
The DNA here is from genome assembly GCA_963573385.1 of Cacajao melanocephalus. Classification (NCBI taxonomy): domain Eukaryota; kingdom Metazoa; phylum Chordata; class Mammalia; order Primates; family Pitheciidae; genus Cacajao; species Cacajao melanocephalus. The sequence goes on from CAUYLG010016555.1 coordinate 26,445, forward strand.
TCTAAAGCTATAAACCCAAGACCCTTTCATGTGTAAATTCTAGAGTTGTAACCCTTTTTAACAGCAGGGATTTTCTTTGTTAGACAAGCTTGGCTGTTGAGCAGTTATGCTGCCTTGCTCCCTCCAAATAAATCACCACTTCCTTCTCAGTTTGGTGTTTGAGAGGTTTGTTTCTTGCGGTGGTTCCTGCTTTAGTACGATCATACTATGGAAATACTACTCAGCCACAAAACAGAATAAGCTGTAGATACAAGTAACAACCTTGATGAATCTCCAGAGAATTGTGCTGAGTGTAAAAAGCCAATCACAAAAGGGTACCTATTGATGCAGGATTTTTTCAAGCCCTTCATTAGACTTGTGACTGGGGTGCCCCATTTACTTGGCCTTTGGCTCTCAACCCCTCGCTGGAGGGAACACATGGGTGAGTGAGTGTGGGATATGGCCAGCCGCTTTGAATGACAGCAGGAGCAGGCGCTGTGCGGGCCTTCAGCAGAGCCCAGGTGGGGGTGCCTGTTGTGACCCCCAAAGCCCGGAGGGCATGTTACAATGCTTTCTTATCTTCACTGTCCATGGACAGTGGTGTTATCAGCTCAGTGGGACCCTTGCCTTGTCACATAGGGTGGCTGCTCCCCCACCCACCTTGCAAGGGCAAAGGGTCAGTGTGACAGCCTTTTTAGGTACCTGCACTCGGTGGGTCCCTAGCTCTTGTCTAAGAAGAAAGGTATATAATTGATAAAAAGATTTTGGTTGCCCTCTTTCTTCTTGGACACCAGATAAGAGCTAGGGACCCACTGAGGACAGAGAATTTTATTAAGCAATAGGAAATGGCTCTCAGCGGAGAGGAGAGCTGAAGAGGGAACAGGACAGGCAGGTAATCTTCCCCTGAAGTCCGGCTATCTCCCTGTTGTCAAGCTGTCTCTCTGAAGTTAAGCCATCTCTCCTCTGAAGTCCAGCTGTCCCTCTGAAGTCAATTTGCCTCTCTCCAGTCCAGCTGCTTCTCTCTCTCTACCGACTGAGTCTGGGGTCTTTATAATCACAGGAAGGGGGATGGAGTGGACCTTAGGTAGTTTTGGAAAAGGCAACAATTAAAAGACATTATTCAGAAAGAAGCAATCGGGAGAGAGTGAGGCAAACAGGGAAAGAAGTTCTCACTTTGGGCTGCAGGTTTTAGGCTTTTCTGCCTGAAGGCGGGGTTTCGTTGGGACCTGCACCTGGTCTGCCTAGAATTTCTTTGCCTCGTACCTCTATCAGTATTCTGTAATTCCATTTGTAAAACATTCTTGATATGGTAAAATTATAGTCATAGAGAACAGATTAATGGTTGACAGAGGCCATAGGGGGATGGACGTGGAAAGGAAGTGATGTGGCTAAAAAGCCTGTTCTGGTAGGCTGTTCACCAGCTGCCTTGCTATCCAGGCTCTGCAGTGGTGCCTGAGAGAGTTACATTTCTGATTGTTCTTCTCTGGACCATCTGCACGTTTTTCCCCATGCTTTTCATTCTCTGGGTGTATACACTTAGATCTGAATCCTAAATCCCAAGGATCCTGTCCTCCTCTCCGTTTCCAACCTGACAGGCATCTTCTACATCAGATACCACTGAATTTCTGTGAGGGTTCCCCAGCCCAATCATTTTCCAGCACAGTCTTACTGGGCCTTCAATTTTATCACATGGGACTTGACCTCAGATATTTAAATTCAGTGAAACATTTTGTATGTTATTTAAACAGTTTTTAAATTGACACATTATAATTGTACATATTTATGGAGTACAATGTGATGTTTTGATACATGTTTATGTTGCCTAATGATCAAGTCAGGGTAGTTAGAATATTCATCACCTCATGTACTTATCACTTTTTTGTGATGAGAACATTCAAAAAACCTCTCTTCTGGCTATTTTGTAATACGCACATATTACAAATAGACTGTATTGTATTACCGTCTATGACTTCCTTTAGATATAATAATATTTCTTTTATATATTTGGGTGCTCTGGTGTTGACTGCATGTATAGTTACAATTGTTATATCTTCTTGTTAAATTGATTTTTTAATCATTATATAATGACCCTCTTTGTTTCTTTTTACAGTTTTGGACTTAAAGTCTATTTTATCAGATATAAGTATGACTACTTCTGCTTACTTTTGGTTTTTCTTGCATGAAATATCCTTTTTCATCCTTTTACTTTCAGTCTATGTTTATCTTTAATGATGATGTGAGTCTCTTACAGGCAGCATAGAGTTGGGTCTTGCTTTTTCTTTTTTTTCTTCTATCCATTCGACCACTCTCTATCTTTTAATTGAAAAATTTAATCAATTTACAATGAACATTCTTGATAAGTATGAACGTACTCCTGACATTTTGTAATTGTTTTCTGATTGCTTTATAGTTCCTTTGTTCCTTTTTCTCTTGTTGTTTGCTGCTGGGTGCTTTGTTTCCTTTCTCTTTCTTGGTTGTGTATTTGCTGTAACTTCTTTCTTTGAGGTTACCATGGGGCTATCAAAAAGAGTCTTGTAGAGCAGACTATTTTAAACTGATTACAACTTTACTTTGCTTGCATTAAAATACTACCCTAGACATTTCCCCTATAGCGCACAATTTATATTTTTATTACCTTAATTTACATCTTTATCAATTATCTGTTCCTCAGCCACTAACTATAGCTGTTGTTGTTTTGACTATTTTGAAACATTTAACCTTCATACTAGAGGACTGAGAGATTTACATAGTAGCACTGTTAAAGTATGTTACAGTACCGGGTATTCCCCGTTTGATTGTGTCTTCATGCTCCACAGGAAATTCACCATTCCCCAGCGCTCTTCAGCATACTTTCTCAGTCACTCTAGTCAAATTATAGTTGTTTAGTTTTTGTTTTGATTCTTTTGTATGGGGGACAAGTTTCATGCAACTCTAGTTGGCCATCTTGCCATGTCACGCCTAAGAATCCAGGAAACATTTTTACAATGAAAGTCCTCTGTATATCCCTATTTTTCTTCTTATCTGATCATCATTTTTACCAGCTTTGCTTTAAAACATTTTGTTAACTCCACCACTAAAATGATCTCTTAAAATTATTTTATATGCTTACTTCCCAGTGAGTTTTCACTCTTAGTATGTTACTCCTAACAACAAAATACCTCCTTTAAAAATGTTCCTCTCAAAAAAAATTCCTCTCTATTGTCAGTCCTTTCATTTCAAACATAGGTATCTGTGCAGAAACACGGAAGAGAAGAGGTGGTGCTGAGCTATGAGTGGGTGCATTTGAGAGATAGCTTGTTGTTATTTTTATAGGTCCCCTGACAAGTGTCTTTACTCCAGAAGGAATTTCAGGAGGTGCAGGGGCATAGACCTTATTTCCTGAACACAGATAAAGACATGAAGTTAGAAACTCAGCAGTGACTTAGAGTGAGCTGTGCAAGAGTGACTTTTCCAGATGTCTTTGGGCTTTACAGGTTGGAACTGTCTTTAGGGAATGGCTTGGATTTGATTTAACATTTTCTAAATTGGTTCACCCACCTTTGAGTTTGGAGGATGTATTGCTTCGTGCTTCCTCAGATTAATGTACTGCCAGCAGCTCTGACGCTCCCATCTCAGAAAATTCATTAACATGTTGGGAAATCCGGAGACCAGGTGTGGCACCGAAAGGTTAATCTATCCTCATTTCTTCTTCATAGCAACTTCGGAGTGAATTATACTCTAGTCATTTAAAGTGAACAAATGAAGGCAATATACCTTACCTCTGCTTAACATGCTTGGTGTGATTCATGTAGTGCTTGATTTTAGTCAAGGTATGTGGACATTGTGTGTGGTTTATGTGTCTTGCATACATCCCGTAAGTCTGAAACACCTTTAATATGATTGTATTATGGTTTCTTTAACTATTTTGTGTGTGCTCTTTTTGCTCTAATTTATGAGTAAAAAGAAATCTGCAGGCGCACTGGAAATACAGACTTTCCAAGCTATTCCAATGTGTACAGAGAAAGGGAAGTGCCCAGGGCTCAAGAAGGAGCAATGGGCTTTGTCAAGACAACTTTGCTTTGTTTGGGGTGAGTTCAGTGTGGCACCTTCATTTGGTTTGCAGCTTCTGGTTACCATGCTGCTGAATCCCCTTAAGACTGTCATCCCTCCCTTCTTGCTTTATTTTTAATACATTTTCTATCCATAACTGCCTTCTTCCCCAATGGTGAATGTGTTGACCATAGGTGTTCTATTGTTTGTCTCTTCCCCCACTGAAGTAAACCCTGGTTTGTTATAACACGAAGCCCTTGGCTGACTTGATCCCTCACAAACTCAGACCTACTGCCAGAAAATGGGAACTTATTTTTTCTTGCTCATATCTCTTTCTTTCCTAATCTCTTTCAAGCATCACCACCCCTCAACCCTCCCAGCCTAACATTATTTTAAAGATTATCAGGTTTGCTTTTCAATTTTAGTGTTTTCCATTCAAATTTTGTTCATGAAAACCATTTTACTTTTACAGAATGAAATATTATTTTCATTATTCTCCTACCCCAAATACGAATAGCAGTAACACACTTCTGATGTATAGTGAGTCGTAGATTAAATACATGATCATACATAATAAGGATGTATCGTTTTAATGAAATATTTTATTTCCTCTTTTGTTACTTGTAATTTGGTTTAATTTGGCTCCACTAACCTTTTTGCTCATGTGTAACTCTTAAAACACATTCTTATGAACACTGTATATTAAAAAAGGAAGAAAGAAAAAAGCCAGTCGGCATCAACTATGTATGAAGGTGAATGTAAGGTCAGATGCAAGTTTGGAGGGAAAAAAGGAAAGAAAAGTACACAAGAATATATCAGGATAATCCCATTGTTGGAAATGTGCACAGTATCTTTGGCAGAACATTTCCACTGAGATAGAGTATCATCAGTGAATTCAATGTGCTACTCCTATATCCAAATTCTGTCATTTCTAACATTAGAAGAATAAAGGAACATTCAGGGACCCAAGACCCAGGGCCCATATTGCGGGTGTAAGCTTTTTGTCATGGATATAGAAGTATCCGAGAAAAGACCTCTCTCAGCTCAACTATTTGGATAGGAGAGCTGGTTTCTTTTCTTTCTCAGCTTAATCATTACAGTGAAAAATGCTCATGTGGCAGAACAACTCCACAGGCCTGCCTTGTTTAATAGATTCTTAGTAAATTATATTAGCTCTTGAATACCATCCAGGTTCTTAATGATGATATTTCTGAAGGTGACAAGCTTCAATAGCTTGGAAAAGTTTGTTGCAGTCTCTGTTGGTTGTGATTTTACCCTAATAAAATTATCATTTGTACACAGCACTGTTAGCAGTGGCCTCATTTCTTTCAGATCCTGGGACCTGGTATTTTAATGTGTGTGGTGTGCAGAAACCGGGGGCCCAAACTGATGGCAAATGCTGTGGCCTACTGCATTTGCTCTCAAACTTTAAAGCGGCCAGCAGCACCTGCAGGGCTTGTGAAATCACAGTTGCTGAAGCTGTCCACACCCCAATGCGCGGAAGCAGAGTGTATGTTACCTTTCATGACAAAGGTGTATTGAAGTTGCAGATGGAAGGCTGCTAGTCAGCTGACCTGCAAATAGGGAGATTATTCTGGATTAACTGAGTGGGCCCAATGCGTTCTCAAGGATTGTCAAAAGTGGAAGAGGAAGGCATTGGTCAAAGTGATAAGATATAAAAAGGATTTGGCCTGCTGTGCTGGCATTGAAGGTGGAAGGAAGGGCCATGAAACAAGGAGAGCAGGCCAGCCTCTAGACATTAGAAAAACAGAAAAACACATTATCACCTAGAGCCTCCAGAAAGGAACACAGTCCTGTGGACACCTTGATTTCAGCCAAGTGAGACTCATGTCAGACTTCTAACCTACAGAACTGTAAGATAAGCAGTCTGTGTTGTTTTATGCCAAAACAAAACTGAGTAAAACAAAAAACATACTTGTTGAATCCCACTCCCAGAGTTTCTGATTTAGTTGGTCTTGGGATGGACCCAAGAATATGCATGTCTAACAGATTCCCAGGTAAAGACAATGCCTATGTTGTCGATCTGGGACTGCATTTTGAGAATCTAGATTTTTTAAAAAATTGTTTTAGCTAGTTTGAAGATTTAAGAATGAAGGATCTTTTTTTTAAAAAAAATTATTTTTAATGGAAACATAATAATTCTGTTTATGGGGTACAATGTAGTATTTTGATCCATGTACACATTGTGTAATGATCAAATCAGGACAATGTGGAAGAACTAGCTAAATACAATGTTAAAGATGAGTGAGCAGCTGTCCTTCTCTGAAGTTTCATTGTACTACTGAGCTAATATTACAGAAATTATCCACTCTTCTGCTTTGTGAGCTTCGGTTCTTTTCCCCTTCCAATTCTGTAACCTTCTTTCTTTTTTTGTTTTAATTATTATTTCAGAGTCATTCAGGCTTGAATTTTAGTCCTGACGCCACTAAACCGTTACAAGTTACATAGCCTCTGGCAGCTTATTGGAACCCTCTGAAAGTCAGTTTCCTTATAAGTAGAATGCTAATACCGATTTCTAAGGCAATTGTGAAAACTGAAAAGGCCCTTATGCCCTGAGGCCTTGGAACAGTACAGGTGCACTGTAGAGCACAATATATATATTAGTTTTTATTGCCTGAGAATATCTTTCTTCCCTCTTTTTGTTCTTCACATGCTGTCATGCTGTCACTTTGCTTTCATGCTTTCTACTTCTCTCTTTAATCCTTTTTCCTTTCAGGTTTGCTGAGCTAGCTATGAAACTCATGTAATCCAAGACACCCTATTAGATCTACGCTAGTCCCTTATCAGAGGCCACGTGAAGTTCAGAAGTGGTAGACTTCTCCTGCATGACTTTGTGCCTTTAGCGTTTCCAAGATCACCCATCAAACTTTGCAGGAATTTACACAGCTATTCACCGAGGATTTGCAATGGTTTGCAATGGGAATTATAGGGTGGGAGGATAAGGTTGAAGTTCTTGCTAAATATGCCTTACCCTGGAGTCCAAAGTGAGCTGCCCAAGGTATCTGGTCATTTGTAAACCCTGATCCCAGCTTCTCATCTCCTGACAAATCTTAACCCACTTCCTTAGAATCCTCATGTCAAAGCTCAGAGGAATTTAAATACTTGGAAATATTCCCATTTCCACACTAAATGTACAAATCTAGGCTATTTGGTCTGGACTTTGGGAGATGGAATCACTGGTGACTATACACTCTTGCTACCTATAGAAGAAAAAGGAGTGGGAGTGGGGAGAACTGATACAGGGCTGCTGGAGTACCTCAGGTTAGGGGTCCTCCAGGAATACTGCGGTCTCCAGGTTAGAAGTCTCTCAAGACTGCAATGCTCCTCCATCTTGAGATGCAAGAATACCTGTTTCTTTAACATTAAACACGTAGGTTCACAGCTCTCCCATTCTCCTGAACAATTTAATCTAAACTCATATTGAAAAAAGGAAATATAAGAGGCTGGGCATGGTGGCTCACGCCTGTAATCATAGCACTTTGGGAAGATGGTTTGAGTCTAGGTGTTCACGACCAGTATGCACAGTGGCTTGTGCTTGTGGTCCCAGCTACTCGAGAGGCTGCGGTAGGAGGATTGCTTGAGCCCAGCAGTCTGAGGCTGAAGTGAGCCATGACTGCATCACTGCACTCCAGTCTGGGTGACAGAGGAGGACCCTGATTATTTTGCTTTTTTTTTTTTTTTTGGACCTGTTTTAAAAAAAAATACAGAAAGAAAAAGGAAATACATCTATACAGTCTCACTCATAACTTAAGCTGGAGATATGAGACCAATGGGCCATATTAACATTCTAATTAATATTTGCTTTTCCCTGCTTCTACTTGAGTGCCTACTAGAATAAGAGTGTGGGAACTTTTTACCTTTTTATGTCTACTTCTTATTTCTAATGAGAAACTTAAAAATGTCTGTTCTACCAAGGGCTGGACTGAGGTCTTAGAAGGGACCTTTCATTCTTATTGGTTATTACCTTGGGGATGGAAAATTCCAATAACAGGAACATTTTTCTCCTGTCCCCTGCAAAAGAGGTAAACTAAGTTCCATCTCATCATCGTGTGCCTCATAACATTTTTCTTTCTATCCTTGCCCTCTGATTATTTATTTTTAACAAACCTGCTAGAGTGATTCTTTCTTTTTAAATCAACTTTGCTAGACTACAATTTATATACAAATATTTACATGTAAGTGTATAGTTGAATGAGTTTTGACAAATGCATGCCCCAAGATTACCATTACATCTCTCAAAACGCACATTTCTATCGTTCTAGAAGGTTCCCTGTGTTCCCTAGCAATCTATGACTCCACCTCCCTCTTGGCACCAAACAACCACTGACTTTCTCTAGAACTTGTTTTCCTGTCCTAGAACTTGTCTGACTTCTTTTGATTAACATATATTTTAAAAAATCTTCCACATTGCTGCTTATAGTAGTTATCTTGTTTCTTTTTGGTGTTTACTATGATGCCACTTTATAGTCACTCTATAGTTTTTAAAAATTCATTTCCTTGTTGATACACATGTAGTTTATTTCCAGTTTGGTGCTAGTATAAATAAAGGTGCTATGAACATACTTGATTTTTTTTTTGGTAGACATATATTTTCATTTCTCTTGGGTAAATACTTAGGAGTGGAACTGCCAAATCATGTGATAAGTGTATATTTATCTTTATAAAAACTGCCAAATTCCTTTCCAAAGTAGTTGTGCAATTATATAATCCCACTAGAATTTCATGAGCGCTCAATTTGCTCTACATCTTTGTCAAAAGTTAGAATTGTTATGTTTTTAATTTTTGTTACTTTAGTAGATGTTAAACGTTGTTTCAGTTTTGCTTCTAATGTGCAATTTCACCATGAAATATAATGAAACATTTTTATGATGAAAATTCACATTAGAACCAATACCTAATGTAGATGATGGGTTGATGGGTGCAGCAAACCACCCTGGCACATGCATATCTATGTCACAAACCTGCATGTTCTGCATATGTATCCCAGAACTTAAAGTGCAAAAAAAATATGATTCTAAAAATGAAAGCTATTTACCGCTATTAAAAAAAAGCAAAATTGAATGAAACAATGTTTTATTGAACCACATAATTTTGGCACAGTAGAAGCAGAATTGATGAAACAATGTTTCATCATGAAAATGCACATTAGAACCAAAATTGAAATACTGTTTCAATTCATATTCTTATTACTCATATCTTTTTTTCTGAAATATCTGTAGAAGTCTCTTGCCTGTATTTAATTTGGTTGTTTGTTCTGTTAATATGGTGAACTACATTGATTTATTTCTGAATGTTTAAATAATCTTGCATTTCTGGGATAAACTCTACTGCATATCATGAAGTCTTGTCTTTGATGTTGACAACTTCCGTTTGCTAATGTTTTGTTGAGGATTTTTGCATATATATTCATGATGAACAATGATCTGTAGTTTTATTTTCTTGTAATGCCTTTGGTTTTGTTATCAGGGTTATGTTGTCCTCATTAAAAAAAATTGAAATGCATTATCTTCTCTAATATTTAAAAGATTTTGTGTAAAATTAGTATTATTTCCTTAGATGTTTGATAAAATTCACTAATAAAACCATCTAACCCTGGAGCTGTATCTGTCAGAAGAATTTCTGTTTATTATCCTTAATAAATCCATGACTATTTTTGCCATTTTACTTTTTCTTCAGTTAGTTTTACTAAATGTTGTTTTCAAAAGATTTGTCCATTTCATTTATGTTATCAATTTTATTGGTATAACATTCTTTATTTTATTTATTCATTTATTATACTTTTAGTGTCTTTAGGATCTATAATGATATATTTCTCATACTAATTTTGAAAATTTGTGGTTTCCCCTTTTTCTTGATGAGTATTTTAAATGTTTTATAAATTTTAACATTTTTAAAGAACCAACTTTGTTATTTCCCTTATTGCTAGTATATTTTTGATTCTGATATCTCTTCTTATATTTATCATGTGACCTTTCTAATTATTTTTGTTTAATTTGCTTTTTGTTATCTAATGTGTAAATGTAAGCCACTTACTTTAGACTTTTCCTTTCTAAGATACTCTTGTAAGACTATAAACATCCTGTTATGCAATGTTTTAGCTGTATCCTTCACATTTTGACATGTCATATTCTTATTAATATTTTGTATAAAATATCTTTTCATTTTTGCAATGATTTACCGTTTATGGATCTGCTATTTAATTTTAAAATATTTTGGGAATTACTATATATACCTTGTTATTGATTTTTGAATTTAATTCCAGTGTGGTTAGAGAACATACTCTGCAAAATTTCCATCCTTGAAATTTATTGAGACATATTTTATGGGCTAGCATATGGTCTATCTTGATGAATATTTTATGAGCACTTGAAAGAAATGTGTGTTTTGCAGGTGGTGAATGTTGTGTTCTATAAGTGTCAGTTAGGTCAAGTTAGCTGATACTGTTCAGATTGTCTACATTCTTACTGAGTTGCCATTTAATTGTACTATCAATTACTAAAAAAAGGGTGTAAAATATCTATGGGTATAATTTTGAATGTTTTGAAGTTTCCCTTAGTTCTGTCAGTTTTTGTTCCATGTATTTTGAACCCAATTTTTTAGTTGTATACACATTTAGAACTGTTGTTTCTTACTGATAAATTTCCCTTTTTATCACTATGAAATATTCTTCCTGATTTCTAGTAATACTATTGATTTTGAAGTCTAATCCATCCTATACAAATATAGCTGCACTAGCTTTCTTATATCTATTGGTTTCATGCTACATCTGTTTTCATCCTTTACTTTCACCCTAAATGTGTCTTTATATTTATAATTTGTTTTTTTGTGAGAAGCATGTAGTTGGGTCTTGGTTTGCTATTCAGTTTGACAATCATTCTGTCTCAATAGGGATGTTTCTTATATATATATTTAATGTAATTTCTGGCATAGTCACCTTTAAGTGTGCCATCATACTATTTGTTTTCCATTTACCCATTTTTTTTTTGTTTCTATGGTCATCTTTCGGTTTATCAATTTTTTATATGCATATTTATGTCCTCTATTGGCTTTACAGGTATAAGTGTTTTGATTATTTTCCTTACTGGTTGAACTAGTACTAACAATACACATCCTTAACTTATCAAAGCCTAGTTAGTGTTCATGTTGTATCATTTTACGTTTCAGACCTTTCAGTTTCCACTTTCACTTCTAAATTTACACTGTAATATCTCAACCAAAGCATAATTCTATGTCCTTGCTTCCTCTTTTGTGCTCTTGTTGTTATGTCTTGTATTTCTCTGTGTATTATCAATTACAACTTAAAATATTGTTGCTTTTCCTTTAAACAATCTTTTAAGGAAATTAAAAAAAATAAAAGAAACACTGTCTTTTTAAGTCACTAATTTATTTAGCATTTCTTGTATCTTCATTACTTCCCATATGTTCACGTTTCCTTCTGGAATTTATTTTCTTCAGCTAGAAGAATCTCTTTTAGCTTTTTTTTTTTTTTTTTTTTTTTGCAGTATAGGTAGGCTGGTAACAAATAAACAGTATTTTACCTCTGTATAGTATTCTGGACTGACACTTTTTTCTTTGAAAATTTTAAAGAAGTTGCTTCATTGTCTTGATGTAGAGGCAAAGCTTGTTTTATTGTTCTTTACAGATATTGTGCTTCTTCCAAATTGAAGGTTTGTGACCACCCTGTGTTGAGCAAGTCGGTCAATACCATTTTCCCAAAAGCATGTGCTCATTTTGTGTCTCTGTGTCACACTTTGTTATTCCTGCAATATTTCAAACCTTTTCATTATTATTATATTTTTTATTGTATTGTATTTGCTATGCATCTGTGATCAGTAATCTTTGATGTCACTATTGTAATTCTTTTGAGGCACCATAATCTTGCCCATAGAGGATGGCAACTTTAATTGACAAACGTGTGTGTTCTGATTACTCCACTGACTGGCCATTCCTCTGTCTTTCACCTTTCCTTGGGCTCCCCTATTCTGTGAGACACAATATTGAAATTAAACCAATTAATGGTCTCTAACCTGTTCAAATGAAAGGGAGAGATGCACATTTCGGACTTTAAATCAAAAGCTAGAAATGATTAAACTTAGTAAGGAAGGCATGTTGAAAGCTGAAAGAGGGCAAAAAGTAGGCCTTTTGTGCCAAACATGTAGCCAAGTTATGAATGCAAAGAAAAAGTTCCTGAAGGAAATTTAAAGTGCTACCACAGTGAACACACAAAAGATGAGAAAGCAAAACAGCCTTGCTGTTCTGGAGAAAGTTTAAGTGGTCTGGGTAGAAAATCAAACCAGCTACAACATTCCCTCAAGCCAAACAAATCTTTTTGATTGTACAAAGGCTGAGGGAGGTGAAGAAGCTGAAGGAGAGTTTGAAACTAGTAGAGGTTGGTTCATGAGGCTTAAGGATAGAAGCCATCTCTATAACATAAAAGTGCAAGGTGAAGCAGCAAGTTATCCAGAATAGCTAGCAAAGATCGTTGATGAAAGTGGCTACACTAAACAACATATTTTCAACATAGGTAAAACAGCCTTCTGTTGGAAGATACCATCTAGGACTTTCATAGCTAGGGAAGAGAAGTCAATGCCTGGCTTCAAGCTTCAAAGGAAGGGCTGACTCTCTGTTAGGGAGCTAATGTAGCTAGTGACTAACTTGAAGTCAATGCTCATTTATTATTCCAATAATCCTAGGGCACTTAAGAATCATGCTAAATCTACTCTGCGTGTGCTCTGTAAATGGAATAACAGAGCCTAGATGAGAGCACATCTGTTTTCAGCATGGCTTATTGAATATTTTAAGTCCACTGTTGAGATTTACTGGTCAGGAAAAAAATATCCCTTTCAAAATATTATTGTTCATTGATAATGCACCAGGTCACCCAAGAGATCTGGTAGAGATATACAAGGAGATTAATATTGTTTTTACGCCTGTTAATAAATCCAGTTTATGAATTAAGAAGTAATTTAAACTTTCAAGTCTTATTAGTTGAATAATGTTGAATTATTATTAAACTTTTAAGTCTTATTAGTTGAATACATGTTGGATTTGGGCAAAGCAAATTGAAAAACTTCTGGAAAGAATTCACCATTCTAGATGCCATTAAAAACATGTGTAAATCATAGGAGGTCAAAATATCAACATGAATAGGAGTTTGGAAGAATTTGATTCCAACATCATGGATAACTTTGAGAGGTTAAACACTTTAGTGGAGGAAGTAACTGCAGATGCCAGCAAGAAATTAGAATAAGGAGTGGAGGCTGAAGATGTGATAAAACTTGAATGGGTAAGGAGTTGCTTCTTGTGGATGAGCTAAGAAAGTGATTCCTTCAGATGGAATCTACTCCTGTTGAAGATGCTGTGAACATTGCTGAAATGACAACTAAGAATTTAGAATATTACATACACCTGGTTGATAAAGCAGCAACAGGTTTTGAGAGGATTAACTCCAATTTTGAAAGAAGGTCTACTGTGGGTAAAGTGCTGTCAAACAGCATTGTATGCTACAGAGAAAGCTTTTATGAATGGAAGCGTTAATCATGTGGCAAACATTTTTATTGTCTTATACTAAGAAATTGCCACAGCTGGGATGCTCTGCCTATAGAGGAGTCATTCTTTTGTTTTGTTACTTCTCTAGTAAATTTGCTTTTACTTTAAAAAAAGAAAAAAAAAAAAGAAATTGCCACAATCACTTCTATCTTCAGCAACCACCATGATGATCAGTTAGCAGCTATCAACATCAAGGCAAGACCCTCCATCAGCAAAAAGATTATAAGTTGCTGAGGGCTCGGATGATTGTCAGCACTTTCTTAAGCAATAAAGTATTTTTTAAGTATGTACTTTTTAAAGACATACTGCTATTGCACACATAATAGATTACAGTATAGTATAAAGATAACTTTCATATGTAGTGGCAAACAAAAATGTTTATGTGATTTGCTTTATTGTGACATTTACTTTATTGCAGTGGTAGGGACTATACTCAACAGTATCTCCAAAGTATGCCTCTATTTTGCTAGGAAATCAAGTATAATTGATATTATTCCCTTTATGTGATCTATCTTTTTCTATTTCTATGCTATTAATTTATTAATGCCATATTTAATTTTTAAGTTATATATTGTATTATTATACGTTCTTCACAGTCTTTATTTACTAAATCTAATATGTTGGTATTGGCATCTTTTAGCTAATTTTTTTTTTGCTTGTTTATGAGTCACATTTTCTATTTCTTTGCCTACTTAGTAATTTTTTATGTGTATACTGGATAGTGTTTTGTTATTTTCTTCTGAAGTGTGTTAATTTTTGTTCTAGTAGTCAGTTAAATTACTGTGCTATAACTGTGAAGTTAAGGTATACTTTTATATTTTATTAGAATGGATCTGCATAAAGCTCAAGATACTTCTCAAGTTCTTCTACCTTGGTGGGTCTCAACCTCCTAGTTCTATCTCCTATGTGGATTACATTTAAATTGTTTATAAGATTTTTTAGGGCAGGTATAGAGTAGACCTTACAGTCAGTTATAGTTTTATTTTCTAAGGAATAGTCGTTCGGGTGTCTTAGTTGGAAGGTGTTAATGAGATCTATCTACTTAGGCTGTACTAGAACTCCAGTATATCCTGGCACTGACTGGCCTTTAGTATCAGTGTTCTACTCTAAGTCTCATGGTGAAAGATCTCAGGTAAGTCCAGTAGGTGTGTTTGTGCCCTGTACATGCCAGCTCAGTCCTCAGTCATGGACTCATAGGAAAACCTTACCCGGAAGCCTGAATTTCCCTTTTCCACACAGCTCCTTTCTCTTCAGAGCCCTGTTCAGTAGACAACAGTCACTTCAGTGCCTTTAGGCTCTGTTCTCTGGCTTTTCAGTTATGTGGAATCATCATGCTCTACTTTTGCTAAAGATTGCCATGCTATGGTTAGGAAATTGCTCTTCAGCAGAGAATTGGGAGACCTTGGGGCTCATCTTGTTAATTTACCTTTTCTCAAGAATTTAAGTCCTTTGCTGCCTATCATCAAAAACAGAAAATAGCTGCTTCATATTTTATCCAGTGTTTTAGTTGTTTATAGTGTGATCCCAAAGTATCTAAGACAGGTCTCAACCAATTTAGAAAGCTTATTTTGCCAAGTTAAGGATGTGCCCATGACACAGCCTCAGAGGTCCTGACCTGTGCCCAAGGTAATCAGACTGCAGCTTGCTTTTATATATTTTATATATTTTAGGGAGACATGAAACATCAATCAATATGTGTAAGATATACATTGGTTCATTCTGGAAACATGAAACAACTCAAAGTGGGAAAGGAGGTGAGGGCAGAGAGGCAGAAGAGGCAGAAGAGTTTCCAGGTCATAGGTAGAGACAAAAAGTGGCTTTATTTTGAGTCTCTGATCAGCATTACATGGAATATACAATTTAGCCTGGCTTGGTGAATCTGCATTTTTACATAAACGATAGGGCAGAGGAAGCAATCAGATATGCATTTGTCTTAGGTGAGCAGAAAGATGACTTTCTGTCTCACACTTGTGAAGATAAGCTATCTGTTTCCATTGCCAGGGTCAAATTCAATGCAACTGTTGTAGGGTAAAGATCTTCATGTTGACAAGGAATTTTCCTGTGGGCAAATTGTTGAAGTATGTTTTTTTGTTTTTTTTTTTAATATTTGCAGCTATCTTATTTAGGAATAAAATGGGAAGGAGGTTGCCTGATGGTAGTTCCCAGCTTGACTTTTCTCTTGGTTTAGTGATTTTGGGGTCCCAAGATTCATTTTCTTTCACAATTGTCAGAAGACTAGGACAATACAAACTTTCATACAACAGATAAATATTTTTATCTGTTTGTTTTTAGCCCAAATTCATTTCAATTTATTGAAATATAAATTTTCCAGCAACGTAAAATGACTTACATATTCAACCAATTGAAGTGGCTTAGTAAGCAAAGCGGAAGCAAGGTTGTTCCAGAGAAGGGAGGCGCTATACTTGGAGAAATTAAACCCTAAGCCATAATTTTAATTGCCCGTAATTAAAAGTCTCAAATTGAATAAAATCGGATAGAAGAAAAGTAATACAAAAGATTTCTGCTTTTCTTACTGTTGTTTTTCTGGCAGGTCTATGAGCAAATGATGAAGATTTTGACTTTGTGGCTAAGAGCCATCCTTCTCTCTGCAATGTTTTGCTACAGTAACATTTTCTGGCAGCTGGGTAGCAAGTCTTTTAAAATTTGGCACAAAGAGAATAATCAATACATTCATAAAGGATTTAGCATCATTTTAAGGGTTATTGTAGGGATATTGGTGATGCTCAGTCTACAGTCTATAGAAGCACTTACTGTGCTGCTGATTAGAAGAAAATGTAATCAGTTGCATTCAGTTTTTTAGCCTGTAAATAACAAATGCTATTTAAAGTTTAATTTTACTGAACAATCTGTTTTTGTAACTGGGAGGTAATGTTACCTTTTCTCTTTTAGAGCACGCAGAGTAATATATTCTGTGTGGTGCTAATGAGCTCTTTAGCTTCAGCAACTTGTTTTTGTTGTTGTTGTTTGTTGTTGCTACAAAACTAACTAGATGAACACCTTGAGGTTCTTCCAAATCACGTTCCAGTTGAATCTAATCTATGTTTTCTACAATCTATTACTTTACTGTAAGGTCTTTTAGGCTGACTGACAGCGCCACGGCCCACACATCTCTGGGATGTCTTCCTTTTCCATTATGAATTTGAAAGAGGGCATTGAAGAATATACCATTTGAGCAATTTTTAAAATAGTATTTTTACCTGTAGGAAATTTGGAGGCCAGGATCCTTTTTAAAAATAACACACAGCCTAAGTCACTTTTACCACTTCTAAATTATAAACAGCCTGTGTATCTTTTGTCTAGATCTCTTTCTCTCTCTCTTTTTTTTTTTTTTAATTTTGAGTGGAGCTTTATTCTTTTTGCCTAGGCTGGAGTGCAATGGTGCTATCTTGGCTCACTGCAAACTCCACCTACCAGGTTCAAGTTATTCTCCTGCCTTAGCCTTCCCAGTGGCTGGGATTACAGGCATGCACCACCACACCCAGCTAATTTTCTATTTTTAGTAGAGACAAGGTTTCACCATGTTGGCCAGGCTGGTCTCGAACTTCTGACCTCAGGTGATCTGCCCACCTCGGCCTCCCAAAGTGCTGGAATTACAGGTGTGATGCCTACTTTTGAATGGCATTATTTGTTTTTTGCTTGCTGAATTGTTTAAATTCCTTATAGATTCTGAATATTGTACCTAATTTGATGCATAGTTTGAGAATATTTTCTCCCATTCTGTAGTTTGTCTGTTTACTCTGTTGATAGTTTATTTTGCTGTGCAGAAGCTCTGTAGAATAATTACATCTCACTTACTAATTTTGATTTTTTGTTGTAGTTGCTTTTGAGGACTTGGCCATACATTCTTTGGCAAGGCCCGTGCCCAAGTATTTTTTATAATTTCTTCTAGGATTTTTTGAGGTCTTACATATAAATTTTTCATCTATCTTGAGTTAATTTTTATATATGATGAAAGGGGGATCCAGTTTGGTTCTTCCACATGGGGCTAGCCAGTTATCCAAGCACTATTTATTAAATAGAAAGTCCTTTTCCCATTGCTTATTTTTGTCAACTTTGTTGAAGATCAGATGGTTGTAGGTATGTGGTTTTATTTCTGGGTTCTCTATTCTATTATTATCTTTGCATGCCTCTTGTAAAAACCAGCTGAAAATTTCAACATTCTGTGTGGAAATCTTCCTTTTCAATTCCAAAAGTGTATTAGAAATAATTTATATCTTCCAGTTTACAAAAAGCTGTGATTTTATTAAAATTTTGCCAATAAATATACTTGATGGAATTTTTTGCAGCTTCTCATTGTAGTTTCCTTACTGCTTATCACCCAATCTGACAACCAATTCCACTTATTTTAGTGTCATGAAACAGAACCTTGGGTGCTTCCTTTGAGCCTGTTTACCTTTACTTTAGAAACATCATTAGCAAGTCTTATTACCTGGTCTCCAAAGCCACTTAGGTTAAAAGAAGTAAAAGGCAGGAAAAAGACTGCTACAAGCAGGAATAGTCACAGCAGTAAAAGATGATAATTAGCACTCTGAAAGTAAGAAGGGAGACAGGAAAACTTTAAGAAGCCCGTGTACATGCACGCGAGCACACACACACACACACACACACACACACACAAATACTTTAGAGGGCCTGGACTATTTAATTTAAAGCCAGATGGTTCTTGAATGTATCAATAAATCCTGAAAACATCACTTTAATTACAAGATAGTATGTTTATAATGGCAGGTTAAACAAAATCTTAAATTTTGTTTGCATTTTAAAAGGGAGAAGACCAAAGTTAATGTATTTGAGGGCCTAAGTAGGTTAAACTATAGTCATCTTAAATGTCAAGAATGATTTACTCTCCTAAGTATTTTTGCATAACCAATCTTTATATTATCTCCTCCATATATTCTGCAACAATAAAGCTTATTGCTACATTGGTTGTGGGTGGTATTTAATAAATGCTTGTTGAATGGAATTCAATATGCATATCAAATTTCTACTTCTCCTCAGCTTCCCTTTTCTTGTCTGTACCTGCTCCTCCTGCCTGCACACAGGAAATAAAAAACAAAAAACAAAAAGCAAATGTTACTGTTTGCTAGTCATTTTCTCTGAAAAAGCGTTTCAATTTCTATCTTTAAAAATAAACATATTTTATTGCTAATCAGTGAGTGAGCATGTGATTATTATGTATACATATATACATAAATGTAAATATGTGTGTACACGTATGTATGTATTTTTATGTATGTGCATATATATAACTGTTAAACTATAAATATTGACACATATCAATATCTGAGGGAAAACCATCCTTTAGATGTTTCTAAGTATAGGATTTTCTCATGATTTAAATGGTTCTCCACATATGGATTCCCTTGAATCATTTGGAAATTATGAAAATAAATTTTGGTAAATGTTGATCTGGAGAAACACACTCTCTTTTTTTATGTTAAAAAGAATCTATTCATAAAAAATTAACAAGAATATTCGGTGATAGGTGATAAGTCTGTATAAATCAGTCAAGTTAAAATAGAATGCATTGTGAGAAAGTAAAAAAACTGTAATGGGCCAGGCACGGTGGCTCAGGCCTGTAATCCCAGCACTGTGGGAGGCTGAGGCAGGTAGATCACAGGGTTAGGAGTTTGAGACCAGCCTGGCCAACATAGTGAAACACCGTCTCTACTAAAAATACAAAAAAATTAGCTGGATGTGGTGGCAGGTGCCTGTAATCCCAGCTACTTGGGAGGACGAGGCAGGAGAATTCCTTGAACCCGGGAGATGGAGGTTGCAGTGAGCCAAGATTGTGGCACTGACCTCCAGCCCAGGCGACAGTGTGAGACTCTGTCTCAAAACAAACAAACATACAAACAAAAAACCAGAAATGACATGTTTACCTCTCAAGCACTCAAAATTGAAGAGTCAAACGTGCTAGGTAGGTGGAGATTGTGTTTTGACCCCATCAAATTTTCTTTAATAGCAAAAAGGTAGCTTTATTTCCTCTAAGTCAATAAAAGTTTGTAAATATCTAGGAATGATCTCTTGATTTCATGAGAGAATTGGAGGTACGCTGGAGAGAATCAAATCAGGTCCACTTCATTCAACATGATTTAGGCCTTTGTGTTTGACTCTTTACCAAAGTAGTAGAGATGTAAATTTTCCAAAATACAAATTAAGAGAAGAAATACTTGGCATACAAACATTTAAAAGACACATTTTTCACATAGGCAAACTTCAGTGCTGTATAGTTCTATTTTACTTAAAATGTTGCCATGTCTGGAAGACACAGGATTTTAGCAACTTCATAGTATAAGTATATAAATATTGAATTTTTAATTTACACACACGCACATATTTTCCCCCTCCATCAAATAAGCTATGGACAAAAGCCATGAAAGTGCAATTTACAAAGAACCAATTATCAAATACAATTTGCTAGTTAAACACTAGAGAATTTTATTTTATTAGTGAGCCTCCCGATTTAGTGCAACTCTATTAGCTAATGAGTTTTTAAAACCTCCTGAGATTCTACGAACTCTGACAAAAATGGATGCTATAATATTCGGGCTTAAGGAATTATTTTCAAGTACTGATGGAGTAAATTTAGAAGTAATAAATGACCTGTTAAATAGATTTCTGAACTGATTTTTGATAGTGTCTTGAAGAAAAAGAAATATGTCATCTTGACTGTTCCCACCAATTTTTCAGTTTTCACTTCTCTTTTCTTCTTCCTCTCCATCTCTCTCTATCTGTGTCTCTCTTAATGCACGCATGCACTCATGCATGCACACACACACATCCAGAGATTAAAGTCTAGAAATCTGAATTTCATTTTTTAGCTGTGGAGAGCTTTCCATTTTCTTTGTTGCAGATACCTGAAGTTACATAATTAATCCCATCTTAAAGTGCCCATTAAACTCTAGTGGGCTCTTTATAAAAGTCATTACAAAATGTGCTTATGATGAGGCCTAATAAATTTGGTTTCCCTATCTTTAAGCATTACTAAAGTGTTTCTAGTTTCTAGTCACTTGCCCTGGATTAGCATGTATAATGTTTTAGAAGTGGACTTGGCAAAATTTTGTTTTTAATCGGCTGAAATTCAACTTCATAACTTCCGTGGAACAATAAGCAATTCTCTAATAATTTAACAAATCAGAATTCAAATTCTAAATTTTCCTTTCCCCTATGTCTTAGCTTCTTTCCTTATTACCTTAGCTTCTTTCCACAAAAAGTTCAGCAAAGAATCTTTGAGTACTTATACAGTTTTATAATTTACATACTAACCTAATAAATTGCTATTTATCTCTAGAGAAGGATATTGCATGGGATATAAGACGGTTAGGTTTCTCAGGTCTCTCTTTTTTCTCTAAAATGGATTTTGACCTTGTTGAATCATGCAATGAGAAATAAACCAGAAAGATTTGTTAGAACAGTGGTAGTTGCTGTAATTTAAAAAGCTAAAATGCATAAAGTGTTTCTATAATTTGAGGTAATTACAGAATAGTCATTTTTACTATGTTTTTAAATTTAAGATATAATTAAGCATATTTTTGAAATCATTTGATTTTGATGTGATCAATGCACATGTTTTTCTGATTACTCCTAATGTGTGCCAAATTTTTCCATACTTTTTATCCTCTATTTCTAAACATTTTATATATGTAATCCCAGAATTCTCAGCTTAGAGTTAAACATGGGTACTCTTCAAAGTAATATTTATACTTTCTGGCATTTACGTTTGTATTTTCATGTTGGATGTTTATACTTGCTAGTATTTATTAATTATAATTAGTAAATGCTTCTAGTATTTCATGATCTACACTGGGGCCTTGTGGTCATGTGTGATAGAGGGCTCTTTAGGACTGTATTCATTATAGTTATAACTTCAATAAACTTCATTTGTAAACTGGGGATATCTGCTCTACCTGCTTCAATGGAGTTATGTTTATTAAATGAATTAACACGTGTGAAAACTGCCATGCAAATAAAAGTAATTGTATAAAGAGGGCCCAATGGGAGAGGCACCAAGAGCTCTGTGGGTTGTAGCAGCCACAGCTTCCTCTTAGCACTTGGTCAGCAGTGGAAGGGCTGTTGACCTTGCTTTCCTTCATGATCTTTAGTGAGTGATTATAAATGAGGGGATGAACTGGGGATAGAATGTGTGCGGCCTCATCCTAGACTCACTGCCTCAAAGCCTCCCATTGTACCTTATTCCATGAAGGTTTCTCACTTGGTTTCTCACCACTGAGTCTTTGGGTCATGGTATTGCAGACAAGATCATCCCAGGTAGCACTGAGAAGGAGGAAAAGTGGGTCTTGCACTCTCCCTTCCATTTGTTGGCATGGTCCTTTCCAACATTCTGCTTCTTGGGTTCCCAAAACATTCCCGAAATGTTTCAGTCATGATTTTCCTCCAGGGACAGGGTTGCCATGCTCTGAATCTCCTCTCCTTCCCTCTCTCTGTCATAGTTCATCTGTCTGAGAACACATGGACACACAGAGGAGAACAGCACACTAGGGCCTACTGAAGAGTGCTGGGTGGGAGGAGAGAAAGGATCAGCAAAAATAACTAATGGGTGTTAGGTTTAATACCTGACAAACAAAATAGTCTGTACAACGAACCCCCGTGACACACGTTTACCTATAGCAAAGCTGCACATCCTGCACATGTACCCCTGCACTTAAAAGTTAAAAAATAAATAAAAAATAATTTTCATCTATCCTTTGTCTCATTCTTAAGGTAACACAGAGATATAATGTTTTGATCTATGTAAAATTTAACCAATATTAAATATGATTTGTTTTTCTGTCTTTAAAAGTATAATTTGTTAAAGAATTAAAAATAAATCTAGATAGGAGGAATGAATTGTAAATGTTTTATAACATTATATCTTATATAACTATAACTAAAGGATAGCTATAGTTAACAATAGTATATTATATGGTTTTAAAGAGCAAGAAAGAGGATTTTGAATTTTTCCAGCACAAACAAATGATAAATGTTTGAGATGATAAATATGCTAATTACCTGATCTGATTATTATACATTATGTATCAAAACATCACTATGTACCCCATAAATGTATCTGATTATTATGTCAATTAAAAAATAAAATGTAAAAAAAAAGTAATAAAAATTAAAAAATAATTTTTAAAAGTACAATTTGGCAAAGCTTTAAATACACTAAATCACATGGAGAATCTCTGAAGGGGGTAAAACATGAAATTTTTTCTTATTTGACTATAAATCCTTTAAAAAAAATTTCTTCCAGGAGCTTTATTAACAGGCTGCTGGGCTTAGAACAATCTCCAGATGTTTAGCCTGGGCCTTCAAATTGTCTCCGATCTGGATGCAGAAAATCCTTCCTTGCAGTTCAGGGAAACTCAACTTCTATTTGTTGCTCCCTAAACAAGTTTCAAACACTTATATCTTTGCATTTCGCTTTTCCTATCCTTTTCCTCAGAAGTGCCCTTCTTATCCATGCGTGGCCACATCTTGCATGTATTTTGGGGTTCATTTCATGTGCGGTGTCTTCTATGCAGATTCCCCTAATCCACCCAGCTGGAAGAAATATCTGCTGCTTATTTTTGTTTGATCTTTTTACACAGAGTCTTGCTCTGTTGCCCAGGCCGGAGTACAGTGGTGCAATCAAAGTCACTATAACCTCCAATCCTGGTCTCAGATTATCTTTCCACTTCAGTCTCCCAAGAAGCTAGGACTACAGGTACACGCCACCATGCCCAGCTAACTAAAAACAGATCTTTTGTAGAGATAGGGTCTCACCAGTTTTTCCAGGCTGGTCATGAACTCCTGGCCTCAAGTAATCCTCCTGCTTCAGCCTCCCAAAGAGCTGGGATTACAGGCATGAGCCACAGTGCTTAGCTCTCTCCTGACTTTTACAGCAAATTGTTTTCTTTTTATTTTTATGGCAGCAGTCACCTTTTTACACATTTGCAAAATATGAATATTTAGTTTTTGGTATGTAATATCATCATTGAAACAAAACATGAATTAAGAAAACAGGTATTACTCATAATTCTGTCACCAGAAGTAGATACTACTAAAGTTTCTTCTTTTTTTCCTGTAATTTATTCTTTTTTAGAATGATCTTTGCTCTTCATTTTTATTTATAAAATTTAATTTTATTCTAAGTTCCAGGATACATGAACAGGACGTGCAGGTTGGTTACACAGGTAAACGTGTGCCATGGTAGTTTGCTGCACCTATCAACCCATCACCTAGGGATTAAGCCCTGTGTGAATTAGCTCTTTATCCTGATGTTCTCCCTTCCCTGGACCCCTCGACAGGCACCTGCGTAACTGCTATTTTTCTTGAAATTAAGATTATTCACCATTTTCTACTTCATTACTACTTTTTCTGATTTAACAATAAATCATGAGCATTTACTCATAACAAAATATTCTGCAACATATATGCAATACATGCATATAGTTTTATTGTTACCATGATAACCATTCATTATATGATGAATACTTATTGTATGCCAGATTCTCTGCTACGTAGTATACCTACATTACATAGTTTGATTTTTTTTTTCAAATTTTCATTGTATAAAGTAGTTATTATCTCTGTCTTACAGATGAGGAAACAATAGTTAGAGAAGTTAAGTATCTTGCCCAGGATTGTAAAACTAGTCAATACTAGAGTTGTAACTCCAGTCCTACTAAATTTTGCTCCAAAGCCTTGGATTTAACTGTTATCACTGACTCCATTTGCTTCACCTGAAAATTAATTTAAGCAATTTCTTATTCTTGGATATTTAAGTTATGCTAAGTTTTTTCACTGCTGTTGTTAAAAAGGAAATAACAATGTGATTAAAATACTGATAGTAAAATCTTTGCACACACCTCTGCTTATTTTATTGTAATAAATGTTCTAGCCATGAAATTGTACAGTTATGAATATTTTATGATTATTGCTATCTAATTAAAACTTGCCTTCCAAATTTTTTTGGCAGTGCTCAAAACAACCACCCTGTAGGGCTGGGCAAGTAATAAGAGCTGACTCAACACTTGTGAACGTGACATAACTCAGCAGTGAGGATTTCAGGGGAAAGGAAATCAGTGGGCCAATACACCTGAGCATTGAAATACCCCTGTGATCTCACAGTTACTCTGTTTCGGCAAAAAAGACCTTTCCACTTAGCTTGTCTCATTCAGTATAATCACTTTCAAAAAGAAGTAGTTAAATTTGCACAATGATGTTTCTTAATAAATACTTCTTATACCAGCAATGACATTTCTACACAGAGAATCCTCTTTGAATCCATCCACCACTAAATTTCCTGTGTGCTATAAGCTAAGGCAGGTAGTAATTTTCTTAAGAATTACTGTATAGCATTGGCAGATCACTGAAGTGCAAATTATTAGGATGCAATAAAACTGATGCTTGGAGCTCCCAGCTGGCCTTCTTTTACAAACTTCTTAGTTTAAGGGCCCCTTGTGGCAGCCAAGGGTACCCTTTACCCAGGGCATTCTTCAAAGAGCAGCATCTAGACTACCAAGGTTGCAAGGAATCTTTGGGACCAAAAACTCATCTTTTACCTTTTTTCCCAGTAATACACAATGCGTAAATCCCCTTTTAAGTTGGACCATTTTAATTAAAAGCATTTTGGATCAGCATATTTTAAGTAGTTCATTTTAATGTTTATTTAATAAATGTTTCATAAGAGCAACAAATAGTTTTAAACTTAGCCTGTTCAACAAAGTTAACACATGTCATTTAGTTGATATGAATTAATAATGCATGAAAAAAACAAGTGTTTTTGACAAATTAAGATTTTGGATTGGGAACCACATCTGTTAGGATGGGAACAACATGTAAATCTACGTGAATACAGTAAAGGTTTCTTTATTGCTCAGACAGAAGGCTAAAACAAACTAGCAGAAGGCTCCACGAATCCTAAGTTCTTGAAATTTATAATTTTTTTCCAATTTTAGAAAGGTAGTAAAATATATATTACCTGGCACCTCTAGGGAAGTCTGGGGAAGTCCCCTATTATCAAATATATTTCTATTTCTGCACTGAAAGAACAGAAGTGTCACAAGAAATAGATAATTAGAAATGAGAAAAAGAGCTTCTAGAAGAGAAATTAGAACAAAAATTTAAACTCTGGAGGAGGAGAAAACATTTTTCCGGATCAACCCATTATGAAAAAAATAAGGGAACAGAGGAGGAAGCTGTCTCCATGGATGAAATAAAGGTACAAGGAAAATGGACATGTTTTTAGAGGGGGACAATTTCCAGCAGCGTATGCCTTAAAAGGCTCATGATTGACAAAAGGCTCATGATGGACAGGCTCAGGGACTGCATTCCATGATTTTCAGCACCCACTGCCCCCGTGCCTGAGAAACAAGTTTGCTGTTTACTGGATGGGACACGGTGCCTTTTACAGACTATCAGGTTCAATGGAGAAAATTAGTGCATTAGATTAGTGAAGCCCTCCCACCCATGACATGCTGTTTTGCAGAAATGGTTGTTCCTTCTGTCTCAGTGGCCTCTCGGTGGTCCCATGGGTGGATGGTGTATTCACTAACTCCTGTCCTGCAGTATCCGCCCACCTAAGAACACCCTGAAGTGAAAAGTACTCCTCTTGATCATTGTTCTCCAAAGCCCCTAGACATCTGAGAAGTCTTCTGTCCACCCAAAATTCACTGGGAGCTGATTCCAATCTGAGCATTTTATAAATATTTTTACAAATTATTATAAATAATTTTAATAATGTTTTATATGATAAATTATCTGTTTCCACCAGTATACTGGTGCTACCAGGAATATTCAGAGTTTGTGACCAGTTTCTTCCAATGCATATACACATGCAGAGGCCATTCAGAAATTAAAATGAGAAATGTGTGTCAAAAGGGGTTAAACTGAGGGGCTCTACAAGTACCTCTTTTTGAAGCTGTAGATAGGATCAATACCTCTTTTTCTAACACAATGAAGATTACTGGGAAAACATGGGAGTTAAAGAGAAAATAATTGCACCAGTGTTAGGAAAGTACTTTCTTATTTTGAAGGATATGGTTTTGAGAGGACCTATAAATCAGATATATTGATTACAAGACATTGGGGTCATTTGGGGAAGCAGTTAGGTGTGTCTCTCTTAAGAAAAGGGAAGAAACAAGCTAAATCATTTTATTATTTTCTATGATTATCATTATTTTTGGATTCCAAGGATTTATTTAATGTGAGGTCCTTACCCTGTGAAGAAATTGAACTTAGTCTATTGAATTAAAACAGATATAATTTTTATGCATATTATTCATGTGCCATGATCCTAGCTTTATCAAAATAAATAAAAACTCTATAAAGAAATGAGTAATATTAAAATGGTAAGGTAAATATATTATTGTCATGCTTAATATATATTTTTGTTTGACCTACTATAAGTATTTCATGTATTAAATGTTACATATAAAGCAACACACCTTCTAAAAGAATCGTTGCTGATATAGACAGAAATAACCATGTGTAATCTATTTATACTGTTCTGCAGGCACATATATTTGTGTTGCTGGGTATTTGTGGTACAAAAGACCTGGAGTAAGTGAAACTGGCATAGAGAATGGTAAAATATATTCCTAAAAGCATGAGAAAATAAAGAAAAATGTATTTAATGTGAGCTACACAGAAATCAAATCTTGGAAGATATGAGACAATTTCAAAGCCTTTGCTTCCTGGTTAAGCTTTCACTGGATGTATAAGATAGAAAGATGAACAAAGATCAGAAACCTGAATTTTGATTTTGGGAAAAATCAAGATTTTATATTACAGCCACTTTTTCAAGGGTGGATTAACTTCATGCAAGCTGTTTTCATTTTTTAAAAGAGCAATTTGATTTCCAAGAAGTCTCCTTAGCCATTTTCTTGCCCACTAAGTCTTACTCATTTTAAAATATTAAGTACTGTTTCCTACTAAGTCAATGAAACTTTGTTATATAAATTCTAAAATTGTCAAGGTTGGTTAGAAACCTAAGAGGCCACACACTGGAAGTGAGATCTAAATTTGGTGATAACATTTAATGCAGGAGAGCTGGGTGAATATCATTGGTGCTGTTTTCATTTTTCAGTTTGATCTAAAGGAGCACTGGGAAGTCATTGAAAGCCACTGCCCAGAGCAGATTAATTGACTGTGTTGGTCTTTTTTTTTTTTTTTTTTTTTTTTGGTACTTCAGATCTTCGTAAGTTCGTTGAGAACAGGTAAGTAAATATTGCCTATCACCCTCTGATCTCAAGAATTGTTTGGTAAAGATGCCACCTGATTGGACTTCTTTAATTTATACTGAGGTCTAGTCAACAGAGCAATATGTCTTTTAAAAATGAGTATTCACGGGTTTCAAGGATCTTATGATACTTTAGGATCACAATAGCAAATTACCTTTGCTGCAGCTGCATTTGGTAGCTATTCAGCATACTTGGTTTGTGTGTGAATCTTTGGTGTTAATGAATTTCCCTTTATGACCCATTTTGTGTTCTAGACTTGAAAAGTTATTCTCCTTTCCTGCCCTTAGTTTTTACTTGAGACAATAAAGGAATAAACCCTCAGCAACCACAAACTTATCAATAAACTAAAGGACAAAGATAGGAGTTTTCCATGAACTACTATTAGAAGAGAACAAGTACATTGCTTCTCCTAAAAACATTTATTTTTACGTGTTCAGGAAGTATTTGTTGAGAGCTTGCTGTGAGTTGGGCCTGTGCTAGACGTTGGGAATATAGCAGTGAGGAAGAAAGACAAAGTCCCTACTCTTCGGAGCATTTTATAACGAATTCCATAGCAGAATCTGAGTATAGGCTGAGGATCACCATAGCTAGTCAGCGAAGAAGGGAATGAATTAAATCAGCAATATAATTTCAGAGAGTAATATGTGATTTAAAATATTCAAAAATGTAATGTTCTTAGAAACTTCCTTCTAGGTAGGCCATTATTTTCACTGTAACAACTAGAAAGAAGTGGATATATTTTAAAATTGTTTAAGACATTGTAGAGTTACAGAAACACAGAAGGGTATATGAGCTAAACATTCCTGGGGGAAAAAAATCCTTTCTTTTTTTAATGAGGTGACACTCACAAAACAAAAATTAACCTTTTAAAAGTGAACAATTCAATGGTGTTTATTATGTTCACAATGTTTTGGAACCACTACCTCTACCGAGTTGTGAAACATTTTTATCACTCCAAAAGAAAACCTCATATCCACTATGCTATTCTTCTACATCTCGTTATTTTACCAGCCCTTGGAAACCACCAATCTGTGTTCTGTCTCTGTGAATTTACCCATTCTGGATATTTTATATGAATAGAATAATTTTTCCTTATTTGTCTTCCTTCACTTAACATAATGTTTCGAGGTTCATCTTCATTATAGCTTGTAAGTATTTTTGCTATTTAAGGCTGAACAATATTTCATTGTATGCATATATCACAATTTGTTCATCCATTTATTAGCTGATAGACATTTAAGGTGTCCCCATATTTTGGCTATGGTGAGTAGTGCTGCTATGTACATATATATACATGTATTTGTTTAAGTACCCACATTTAATTCCTTTCAGCGTGTCTAAGACATTTTACATTCCCACCAGCAATGGAAGAGGGTTCTAAATTCTTAACATCCCTTCTACTTGTTATTTGCCTCTTCCTAAATTACAGCCATCCTAATGGTGTAAAGTAGTACCACATTGTAGTTTTGATTTGCATTTCTCTAATGACTAATGATGTTGGGCATCTTTTCACAAGCTTGTTAGCTCTTGTATATCCTACTTGGAGAAATGTCTATTGGAGTCCTTTGCCCACTTAGTCCAGTTGTTTGAAGAGCCTCCTTTGATAAGCTGGGACTTGGATGCCTTGGGGCATGGGCAGGTCTGAGCACAGGCTAAGGACTGACCTTGCCGTAAAAATAGACTCCAATAAGAGAAAGTAAGACCAGCAGAGATTTTTGTGTCAACTGACATTATGAACTAGAGAGGATCCCTAAACATTTGGCCGAGTTTCTCTGTGGAAAATTTGTTTAGTTCTGAAGCATGTTGGGGTGCTGGATAGAAAGGCACTATCAACTATCTCACAGTCTCCAGTCCACTAGATAGAGAGACCCAGAATAGAGGCTCAGTACATGCTAAAGACACATAAGAACAGAAGTGAAGGGAGTCTTCCTGAGGTTTCAGCCCCATTCTTACTCAGCTCAACTCCTCACTGGATTAAGGTAATGCAGCTCCTCACTCAATCTGCCCTACAGAGGAAAGAGTGAACCCTTCCTGTGGGAAAATAACACCACTTTCAATTTCTATGATTCTTTCATTCACAATTTCTGGCATACAATAAAAAATTACCAGGTACATAAAAAGGGAGGATAATATGACTGATGAAAAAAAGTAATCAATAGAAGATAATTTAAATCTTGGAGTTGGGGATAAGTATTTCAATATAACTATTAAGCGTATGTTAAAACAGATGGAGGAAAACTTGAATAAAATGAATGAAAATTTGGAGAACCTTGTAAGAGAATTGGAATCTGCTTAAAAATAATCAAATGCATATCAACAATTGGAAAATATAATTTGTGAAATTAAGAACTTATTGGATTAAATTAAGAAAAGATAATTTGTGAAATTAAGAACTTATTAGATGGACATAGCAGAAGATAGGTTGAGCAAACTCAACAACTAATTAACAGGAAATATCCGAACAAAATATGGTCATGTCACTTAATGACAAAGATATGTTTTGTTAGACTATTACATCATGTGTGAACATCATAGAGCGTACTCACACAATACAGTTCACAGGGGGAAAAGCAAATGCCCCGTTACCATGATTGAATATTAATCATTTCCCTTACCTCATCATCTGCAATGCTAATATCATGTGTCTTATATCAGGTTTCTATATATGCTCCATTATAATATCATGGAATCACCATTGTGTATGTGGTTTGTTGTTGACCAAAATGGTGTTGTGTGGCATATGACTGTATAAGAGACTTGTGCAACACTCCACACTACTAAAATAAATGAGAAAAATAATATAATCATTTAAAGAGATGGATAAAAACATTTAATACAACTTATAGCTAATACTTTTTCAATTTTGAAATAGTGAACATGTTCCCATGAGTTTGTGAACAAGACAAAGATATACACTATTACCAATTCTAGCCAACATTGTACTGAAGATCTTAGCTAGTTCAATAAACCAGAAAACAAAATAAAAATTGATAAGCTTTGAAAAGAAATACTAAAATTGTCATTATTCATAGATGATAGATGTGATTATGTTAAAAAAAAATCTAATAATAAACTATTATACTTAAGTGAATGTAGCAAGATTACTGGATATAAAAATCAATATACAAAAATCAGTTGTATTTCATATACTTGCAATGAACAATTGGAAAATAAAATTTTAAAATGCTATTCTTTACAGTAACATCAAAAACTTCAAATTCCTAGAAAGTTAACAAAAATGTGTGACATCTCTACAGTGAAAACTACAAAATATGTCTGAGAGAAAATTTTAAAGAACTGACTAAATGGAGTGCTATCCTATGTTCAGACTGTGGATAAAATGTTTTTTATCCACATGGGCAAAAGACTCACAACAGTTTTTCATTTGAGTTCATTCACATGCATTTGTAAGAAATGCTATAGATATTCCATATAGTGTTCAACCGAATGGTAGTATCTCATATGAATCTAGTACAATATCACAATCAGGACATTGACATTTACAGAATTCAGTAATCTTATTCAGATTTCTCCTGTTTTAAGTGCACTAGTGCATGTGTGTACGTGTATGTATATGTTTGTATATGCATTTATGTATTTAATTTGATGCAATTTTAACACGTGGAGATTTATGTAATCACCACCTCTGTAAGGATTAGTTTCATTTCCACAAGGATCCCATATATTTGTCTGCCTCTTTCTAACATCTGCCTCCTGTACCTCCTCCCCCATCTCTAACCTCTGGTAATCACTAGCTTATAGTGACTGAACTCATTCTTCCTGACTGTAATTTTGTCAATTCGAAAATGTCATATGGAATCATATAGTATGCAATCTTTGGGATTGACTTTTTTCACTCAGCATAATTTTCTTGAGATCCAACAAGTTGCTGAATACATTAATAGTTCATTTATTTTTATTGCTGAAAAATGACATTGTTAAGGATGACTATAAAGTTACAATATTTAAGAAAGTGTGTTGTTCATATAGCGACAGAAATGTAGACCAGTGGAACAGACTAGAGCGCCCAGAAATAGAACCACACATATACAGACACTTCAGGTCAGTCAGAGATGCCACTACCGAGAATGGAAAGAATTGAGCATGGAGCAGTAGAATATCTGTGTGGAAAAAAACAAAATGCAAATTGACTCTTGCCTCAAACTTCATATAAAAATTGATTCGAAATGCATAATTGAGCTAAAATTAAAAGGCAAACAATAAGGCTTTTGGAAGAAAACATAGGTTAAAATTATCATAACTTTAAGTAGATGAAAATTTCTGAAAGAAGATGCAAATGTACAAACCAAAGTAAATAAATAAATAGTGTGGGCTTCATTATTGATTGACACAATTAAGAGAGTTAAAAGGTAAGCTAGAAGAAGTTTCCAATATAAATACTCAACAAAGGATTCATATACAAAATGTATGAAGAGTTCCCACAAATGCATCAGAGATGACAAACAGCTCAAAAACAAAATGGGCAAAAGACTCACGGGGCCACTTATCTTCAAAGGATATCCAAACGAGCAAAAAGCATAACATGAAAAGTGCCCAATATCATTAACTATCAGGGAAAATCAGACTAAAACGGGATGAGATAGCTCTGTACCTAGTGCTTTCCAGAAATACAAAGTTGTAAGGGCAAAGATCCTGAGGCCAAAGTGAGCCTGAGGTACTTAAGAAACGGAAGCAAATGTGGCAGACCTCCCTGAGCAAGGGTGATGAGGGCGGAGGGGAGGGGAGGGCCATTAGGGCTGTGGAACTTAATTTTTTTTCTTTTACTATTAGTGTAGCAAAAAAAAAAAAAAAAAAACCTTTTAAATTGCAACTCTGAGTGACAGCTTCCTATACAATACTTAGTATTAATAAATGGACACTCTACTATTTTTTATTCTGTTCCGTTCTGTTCCGTTCCGTTCTGTTCCATTGCATTCCATTCCATTCTGTTCCATTCCACTCAACTGCATTCTAAAATGCAATGTCAGTTGTAATTCACTAAATTAATTTTATCCACAGTCTGAATGAAAAAATCTATGATCTTATCATGAAAATGGATTTAAATTTTATCTCAATCTAATCAGAAACCACAGGAAACTTGAACTGAATGAATAATGAGTGATATAAAACCATCATGGTGATTTAAGCAAAGTTCATACACTGCTGGGGAGCTTGATTAGGGTAATTCAAAAATAATTAGGCTGGTTATGGATAGGCATGGTGTCAGAATCTGCTTGTGTTGTTATAAAGAGATTCCTGAGGCTGGTACTTTATAAAGAAAGGAGGTTTATTTGGTTTACGGTTCTGCAGGCTGTGCAAGAAGCATGACACCAACATCTGCTTCTGGTGAGGCCTCAGAAAGTTTCCACTCATGATACAATGCAAATGGAAGCAGGCATCACGTGGAAAGAGAGAAAGAAAGAGAGAAGGGAGGTGCCATCTTTTTAACAATCAGTCTTTATGGGAACTAATAGAGGGAGAACTCATGCATTACCGTGAGGATGGCAGCAAGTCATTAGTGAGGGATCTGCCTGCATGACCCAAACACCTCCCACCAGACCCTACCTCCAACACTGGGGTTCAAATTTCAACATGATCTGGCGGAGATAAATATCCCAACTATATCAAATGGGATCTCCTTCTTAAGAATAAGGCCACTTATAATTTGTCTAATGAGTACCAAAGAATGACTGCAAGCAAATCAGGTGTCCAAATAAATTAAGGTAATCCCATCTTTCTCAGTTATCCTAAAATTTGCTATCTTAAAATTCAGAGTTATTGTTTAAAATGTATTATCAAGTTAACTATTGTGAACTGTATTACAGTTTTGGCGATGTTATTCTATTTTGTATTGAACATAATATACTGAATATACTGGACCAGTCAGCTGTGATTGGGTTATAAGACGGCACCAATCACCATTGATCAATATGAACAAGAATCTGGTTCCCCAGTTAAGTAGCCTTATTCTCTTCCACTGCTCCATTGCTGTTTCACCCCAAAAAGGAGACACATGATCCTTTTTGAGAAAAGAGAAAGGGATTTTTATTTAGGAGCACAGATTCTCCAAATAAGCTCCCATCATCCATTTGTGGGAGGGATTATTGAAATATGCTGTGTGTTAATAAAAGAAGACATTTTGCTGCTCTAAAATCAGTGATAAACAAATTGGTACATTATAACATGATTTGGGTATATGATGTGGAGGGAAAACTACTGAAATGAGAATTATCCCAAAAAGAAATGCTTAATGAGCATGTCCTCTCCAGCTCTTTCTGATTTTGGCTGAATCCCGGCTCAAATAGAAAGTGAATGGAAGAAAGAAAGCTAGTTGAATGAGGTTGACATATAGAATGAGGATTTAGAGCCAGGCAAGAGAGGACCTAAATCCTAGAGGCCCAACTCTGGTCCTTGTTCTGCAGGGTCTCTCCTTATGGGGTGGGCCATACAAGTATACCCACTCAGAGTCCGTTCCCTTCCTTCATGAAATGGATTCCATGTGAAAACTGATGGCTAAATTATCAGGAATTTACTGAGGTGTCAATGTTACATTTATAGCTTGAAATTTGCCACTGTGGGAAGATTTACAGTATGCAAAGTAGCCAATACTACAATCAGAACTCCATACTCAAGAGCTGGTTGTGAAACATCTACCAGCATACCACTAATTATAACCCTTACCCTAACCTAAACTTATATTTTTTTAAGTTTTTGGATCAAATTATGGTGGGAATTACAACAAACTAATGTCTCATTATTTTAAAATAATTTCTATTTTGAACTTTCTTCTGTGTTACTGATTCAGCATTTTACACATAGCAGTGCATTAGTTCCCTGAGGCATAATTATCTATGGGTTACTTATTCAAAAAAAGTCTTTTTATTTTGAAATAATTATGGACCCACAGGGAGTTGCAAAAATAGTAGATAAAGTCCCATGTGCCCTTCAACCACCCTTTCCCAAATGGTGACATCTTATACAACTCCAGTATAATATCAAAATGAGAAAACTGATGTTAATAGAATACTGTTAACTAGACTCCATATCTTACTCATTTTCACTCATCTTTACATGTACTCATTTACCCTAATGTGCATATGTGTGTGCGTGTGCGTGTGCGTGTGCGTGTGCGTGTGTGTAGTTTTATGTGATTTGATCCATGGGTTACTTTTTAAATGCAATCTGTAGACAGCCCTAGGGAAGCAGAACATTGCTTAATTAGCTGGTGCCTTTAGATCCTTGCACTTAGCTGACCTGATAATTTCAAGCTAAAAAAATTTTTAAAATAAAGAAGAAATTCATGTCTTTGTCTAAGTTACCTCAATTTTCTGGGTAGATAGTCCCCAAAGTACCAGGTAACTGTGTCATCTGCTGAAATCTGACTTTTGAAGGGTGATCTGAAATATCCCTGAGTGGCAGAAGTGCATTTATGCCTTTGAAAAGAATACAGACATTCCCGTTGGTGATTGAATATGAATAATCAAATAGTCGATATATATGAGATATTAAAGTAACATTCAATTTTTTTCATTATATAAACACTTGAGTATTTGATAATTTAGTTATTAAATGTTGATTGGG
The DNA here is from genome assembly GCA_963573385.1 of Cacajao melanocephalus. NCBI lineage: Eukaryota > Metazoa > Chordata > Mammalia > Primates > Pitheciidae > Cacajao > Cacajao melanocephalus. Next base: position 61,853 of record CAUYLG010016555.1, read on the forward strand.
GAAAGGTGTTGAAAATCTTTTTTGTTGCTATTAGATTTTTAATATAATAAAAAGTATAAGTCAATTTATCACTATCTGAATGCTAACAAAAAAGTTCAATATTATTAGTAGGTTGCCAAGTAATTTAATGGCTACCATTTTGCATCAAATTGGTGTATTCCAAAATATGGTTACTGAAAAATAACACTTTATATGGATGTGTTATGTTTAATTACAATACATTCTGTTTCCAATTATCTACTGGTATAAAAGCTACAGAAAATCTTATTTTCAATGTCTTTACATTGCTACTAAATCTGCTTCATTTCTGTCTTTTCTTGGCATGAAGGTAATGATCATTTGAAGAAAGATCAAAGAAAGAACCTTTTAAACGAACTTACCAAGCTTTATATTGACCTCTTCTAATCAGGTAAGGAGATGGTTAGCATGAAATCTAGGGGAGAATCCAGGCTTGTCTTAAGCTAATACCTTGGCTTAACCATACCCTGCTCTCTCTCCTATTATACAGGAAGCTGAGCAGTGAGCTAAGAAATACAATGGGAAATTGCTTCAGTTTTACAAATTCTCCTTAACTGGACATTTTTGGCACATATTCATTCGTTAGTTGCAATATACATATACAAAACGTAATTGCTCCCAGAACTTAATATTATTAATACACATAAACTTAAATTTGTGTGAACATTAATATATTTAAGATAAATTGTTTGGATAATATACTTTTTGCTTACTCATGCCAATACATTTTTCATTAAAACATATAACTTTGATTTGATTGAAGCGATAAACATTTCCTGAATACTTATTGACTTATTTTAATCTTCCATTATTCAAGTGTATTGATTAGACATTATTTTATTATTTTATCTCCTCACAGTATAGCTTTTGAAGTGCAGAACTTAATGATAATTGGGATCATATTATTAATCTGCTTTTCTTTCATTTTTATAATATATGAGAAATTTATTTTTTACATTCCTCAATGTGCTTCCAAAATTATACAAATGAATTTCCAATATAACTTTATGGAAATTAAGTACATCCAGCTTTTTATATGTTTGTGACCACTGATATTAACATTTAAAAATGTGAAAATTTAATGAAGCAAAGCCTTGGTCCTTCAAGAAGAGTTTTATAGTTATGTTGCTCATATATGCACTGCTCATAGCTGATCTCTTTTAAAGGGTAAATTATATTTCACATGAAAAAAATTACTGCTTAGGAAGGAATGGAAACCAATCAAAGTACAGTTAAAGAAAGCAGTACAGCAATAAATTAAAATGTCAAGCTTTTAAGTTGTTTTGTTAAAAGCCTTAACATCACCCATGATTTTTGGAATTGACAATGTCATTTTAGCACCCACTTTTAAAGATCATTTTGAAGCATGAGTTATTTGTCAGGTATGATTTATTTAAGACAATAAACTTAGATTATTGAGTTGAACAAATAACTGTTTGGATGCCTGCCAAGCATTTAGAGCGAATGACTGAATGTAATGAGACTGGATCACTCAGAGGGATGAATAATCAAAAGCCGTAGGATGAAATTAACATTGTTCCAAACATACATCTCTTCCTTCTCTCCTTGGTGAATATTAAGAAATAGGAGAGTGAAAAGCATCATGGGAAGTACAGTCCTTGCATTCTAAAATAACAACAGTAAATACACCTTATATTTGCATAATGCATTCCAGCTCACCTGTGTGGTATCTCGTATTTCATTAGAACCATGCTTCAAAGTAGTTATAATTGCGATGTTGAGGATGAGGAAACGAAGAAGCCAGCAGGTTAAGTGATTTGCTCGGGTAATATAGATAGTAGAGGGTAGAGCTAGAATCTGAATCTAGCTCCATTTTCAGAGGAGGCAATAAGGGTTAGAGGTAAAGCAAAGATGTGGAATTGGTTCCATTCTGTTTGCATCGTTGTGCTGCCACTTACTAGTCTCTTTTTATCAACTGGTTAATGTTTCTGACCTTCGGTTATCTCACTGCAAAGTCTGAATAACAGCATTTACTTTTCCTGGACCACAGGGTTACGTGAGATAATCTAGGAAGATAGAATTTAGAGTGCTCAAGATCACTGGTTTTGAAAACCGTCTGATTTCCAGTCCCAGCTCCAGCACTTAGTAGATATGAGCCTGGGAAAATCCTAGAATCTTTTAGTATCTTATTTTGGGCATTGGCAAAACAATACCTATTTTATAGTGTTATTGAGACAATCAGATGAGCTGGTATGTGGGAACTAGTGACCACAGTAGTTGGTCTGTAGTAAGACTCTCATTATTATTAATGTGAGAATAGCTTGGGAGTTAGGAACATCCCTTGCCTCCAGAACTAGGAAATATGACTTTGGTTCTCTAATTCCATGGGCTGTGAAGTTCAAGGTCCCTCCCACTTTGCCATCTAAGATTCTGATTTCTGAGGTTCCATCTGCCTGCCCTCCCTCCCTCTGCCTCCTTCCATTCCTTTTGAATTTGTAGCTGCTTTTCTGAGCCAAAGACCCAGGGTGGCACTCAGTTTCTCAAAACACCCAGTCACACAGATTTTACCAGTCATTCTGGGAGGTTAAAGAAAATATCACACAGACATCACAGAGCTTCTTTCCTGCTTCTTCTCCCTCTTGTCTTCTCCATGATCTGTCCTTCCTAGATTATCCCTCAGATGTCGGATTCTTCCCCCTTTTCACACAGAACAGTTGTACTCACCCTGAGTTTGGCCCTCAGTCCTGCTTTCCCAAACCCACCAAGGTGTCCAGGAGAAGAATGAAACTTCTACCCACCTGGTTTTGTGCTGGGCCCTGAAAAGTGAACTGACTGCTTGTTCTCATGACCAGCATGATGAGACCAACGAAAATCCTTTTTTCATATACAAAATGGAAATTTTGGACAAGTAAAGGATAAAATGTCTACTTTGGCAGTGGCTGAGATGGAGAATGTGGAAGAGTTCACCAAATGGCAGATAAGGAAGTAAGATGATCAGGAAAGCTCCACTGTGTCTGTGCAGCTTGACAGTGGCCTCTGATATTTTCGGCATAGGTGTGAGCATAGGAAGGACTACCTTTGCAGCGTTCAGCCTGTGCAGTCACACATGGTCCTGCACTTAGAAGAAGTGCCTGTGCTTGGTTTAATGTTCTGCTATCATGTTCTTGGATTTTTAAATAATTTTAAATAAGGGGCTCCTCATCTTCATCTTGCACTACCTCCTGCAAACTACATAGCCAGCCCTGAGGTGTACTATGCTTGGGCTTTATTTTTGTTGCATACACAAAATATTAAAACAAAAATACTGCTAAATTCTTAAAAATTGGTTTCATGTGATACAAGTGGATTCCAGGCAAAAGCAGTATTTATCAACTGGAATTTAGCTTTTCCTTGCTATTAAGAAAATGTCTCTTAGTAATTACCATTTCTTTTATCTAGCTTCTTTGGCCAGGAACTTTTCCAACTGCCTCATTGATTTTACAAGATAGTAAACTTGTAGACATTACAATTTGGGCTTCCAGTAAGAAGCCAAAGGGTGTTTGTTTGCTGTGAGTGGTGCAGTAAAATAGGATTTAAGACATAATGACCTATAGGAGAGTACAAGACAGGCGATACAGTTTGTAGTCAGCAGACGGGCAACTGGGGTTGATTGTTTCTGAAGCTGATGAAAGCAACTTCTGGGAAGGATCAGGCAGAGCAAACGTTTTCCTGCTAATAGAAAAGTTTTTTTTTTATCCAGATTTTCACTTAGTATTTGACCCATAATTATTGAGATTTCATTGGATCTGACTTAAGACGTTAGAAATCTTGTGCATTACACTTTAGGAAAAGGAGACTCTCTCCCATGTTGTCTCATGATCAGACTTTAGAAGTTCTAAACTAACCAAAACAATGGTCACTAAAAGGGATGGTAGAATTTCTAAACTGACATCTATGTGGAGAAGTTCTCTGACCCCAAGATGCTAGTTCCCAACTTGACTTCTTGTAACCTTGAATTGTGTTTCTTAGATTGTGGCTTTCATACTAGGAAAAGAGAAAATTCTCCAGACTAAATAGCTTTTTGTCCGAATAAAATAATCTGTACAATAATAAACTTGCTAAATATTTGCCTAATCAGGAAAGATGATAGTCAATAGTAATTTTTAACCTGCCAGATTTATTTTTGAAATAATGGAAACTCTTTCTTTAAATGTATGCTTTTATGGCAGCCCAGCATAATAAACAAAAGAAGGTTGAACTGTTCTTCTGGAAACTGAGATGAGGTTCCTGGAGTCTTGATCTTCTCATTTTGCTTCCTCTCATACTCCCGCCCCCTCGACCCCACCCCACACTGGACTCAGCACCATCTCTAAAGTATATCTGAAAACTCTGGAGGACGTGAGGCCTTTGAAGACCCCCGATAGGAAACTACTGCTATAAATACACATTCTTAGTTTATTATTCAAGCTAACAAATAGTCCATGGGAAAAAATGGAACAAACTGGTTTTCTTTGTTCATATTTAAGTGCCAGAGCACAAAAGAAACCTGGACCATGGAAGCGTATGTGTGCTGTATTGTGCAAGGGCAATGGAGACGTAGTATGTATTGTCCATTTTCATACTGCTCTGAAGAAATACCTAAGACTGTAATTTATAAAGAAAAAGAAGTTTAATGGACTCACAATTTCACATGGCTGGGGAAGCCTCACAATCATGGCAAAGGTGAAGGAGGAGCAAAGGCCCATCTTACATGGTGGCAGGAGAGAGTCTGTGCAGGGAAACTACCCTTTATAAAACCATTAGATCTCATGAAATTTATTCACTATCACAAAAACAGCATGGGAACAATCTGCCCCCATGATTCAATTACCTCCCACCATGTCCCTCCCATGACACTTGGAGATTATGGGGACTACAATTCAAGATGGGATTTGGGTGGGGACACAGACAAACCTTAGCATTGTGGATTGTGTAATACAGAGGTATCCAAGTGAACAGCATCCCACTTCCCTGTCCAGCTCCAAAGAATTTGAGATATAATGAATAAAGATAAAGATCCATCTTTATTACCAGCCATGGCCAGGGTAGCTTGATGAATAAACCCAGAACCTCCTGCCTGTACATCTAGTTGCAGGTCTCCTTGGTGGAGGGGCTGGCCCAGTTGACACTCTTGGTATGGAGGAGGGAGCAGAACTGGGCTGTCTGCCAGAGGCTTAGTACCAAGTAGGAGAAGGAGCAGCACTGAGTTTATAATACCCAAGTATTATTACCAAATTTACTCATCAGTGTAGCTGCCCTTAAGATCCCCAGAGGGTAGAATAAGGAAAGGTGCAGAGGGAAGCCAGGAGTTCTACTAAGTGACCTCTCTTTATGTGAAAGAAACAGAAGATATGGAAGAAATATTTCTCCTCAGTACACAGATTTAAAAGGAGTATTTGGGAAATAGGTGGTATTAATAGGTGCTCATCCTCCACTCCTCCTGCCAGAAGATAAATTTGTTTACCATATGATACACTTTGAATGTTCCCTCCAAATATCATGTTGAGATGTAATCTCCAATGTGGAAGGCGGGGCATGGTGTGAGGTGTTTGGGTCATGGGGGCAGATCCCCCATAGCTTGGTGCTGTCTTTGTGATAGTGAGTGAGTTCTTGCAATATCTGGTTGTTTAAAAGCATGTGGCACCTCACCCTCACTCTCTGCTGCTCTGCTCCTGCTGTGTGACTTGCCTGCTCCGCTCCTGCTGTGTGACTTGCCTGCTCCTGCCATGAGTATAAGCCTCCCCAGAAACCAAGCAGATGCCAGCACCATGCCTGTATAGCCTGCAGAACCACGAGCAAAATCAACCTCTTTTCTTTATAAAATACCCAGCCTCAGGTAATTCTTTATAGCAGTACAAGAATAGCTTAAGCCACTATGGAAATATGTTGCAATTTTGGCAAAAATGAATCCAATAATTTGAATAGAATTCCTGATGTTATGATTTAGTTTGGTTTTGCATGAATTAATTATACATTTCTGAAATTGTTTAGTTTAGTTGTCCACCTTTCAAGAAAAGTAGATTGTAGAGGATGAGGATCTTCCTTCTCTTAAGAGATCTGGAACTAACAGATTCCCACACTGCCAAAACTCCTGCCCTCACAAGCACCCATATTTGAGAAGGAAGTTTATGCGCTAGTTCTGAACACTATTAAGTATTGCCCAAATGACAAATGCATTTATAGTTTGGGTAGATAATTCAATAAAAAATGATGATGATAATCTGTCCAATGTGGTATATTTAAAAATTATGCTTCTGATATGACTTTTTTCTTAGAAAATAATTACTCATATAATAAGTAACAGCTACTTAGAAATATCTAAATTTAGAATTTTGAGATTATTAATTGAAATACCATTGCCTTTAACATCACATTCTAGAGATTTTATAAGTAGCGTTTATTTAGTGGATGAAATGTCACTGATACTATTATATATACAATGTTTATGCAAGGGGACACAAAGATTTCTTCCCCCTACCCTCACCCCTTAGCTATGGGTGTCTCCATAAAGAGCTAGGGGTCTTTCTACACATCTCATTATAGGAAACCAAGGCAGGGTTTAAATATTACAGCATCTTTTACTATTCTCCATGAGCTCAGAATTAGAATATTGATATTTAAGAAAGATAACCACCACTTACATTTCTATACTGTCTTAATCATGTCTTTTGTTGCTGTGTTTTGATACTTGGGCATTTTGGGGGCTTGATGATCCTAGAGGGACTACCTCATCTAGAGTTAGCTAATTCCTAGAAATGGCAAACAATTTTCTGGGTAATATATCTGTCATTTGTAAACCAAACCATCCAGAGTCCATACCCCCAACCACCTACTTTATTGGGCTGTCACACTCTGACCCACTATCCCGCTGCCCTAATTAACCCAAGGCCAGGTACTTGACAACTAGGAAAGGGACCAGTGCTCCACGGCCTGCAAAAATTATCCAAACTCACCAATCCTAAATCTGTTACCCCTGCGTTGCTTGTTCCTTCCCTGGGAAATCACAATAAAAGCTGTTTACTACATTTTCCCCTTGCTCCCTCTGTCTCCTGACCAATGCCGACATTTCCCTGGGTAGCCCTGTGTGGTGTGGTATGCCTCTTGTTTCCAAGGATCTGTGATTTTTTTTTTAAAAACCTCTTCCCCCTATAATCCCAGTGCTTTGGGAGGCCAAGGCAAAAGGATGGCTTGAGGCCAGGAGTTCAAGACCAGCCTAGTCAACACAATGAGACCCCATTTCTTTATTAAAAGAAAAATAACAAAATGCCCTCCTTTATGACATTCATTTCTATGCATCCCAGTTGCCCTTAAAATATATATTCCTTTTTAATTAATGAATTGCTTTCATATATATTTATTTCAGTGGCCAGAATTATGAAATAAATATTGTTATTTTCATTTGATAGACTGAGTAATTGAGGCTTAGTGATGTCAAGGCCATTTTGGACAAAGCTACACTATACTACGCAGAAGATACCTAGGCTTTGGGGATAGTAAATACAATAATGCACATCTTGTAAATTAATTTGTAAAGGGAGGCCGAGAACATCTACATTGGAGGTGTTATAAATATTAAAAATAACACAATCGGAGTTCTACATTTCCATTAATTCCTGCCTCTGCCAGCATGGTTTAGGTCCCTTCCATCTTGCCCAGTTTATTTCTTTTCTTTTATCCATCTGGCAAATAGAAATTTTATTCTGTCAACCTCTTGTTTTAGAGCCCACAGATGTGAGACTTCTGTATCTAGATAAGATGGAGTAATTTTCTGTACACTAATGATCTTTTCAAGAACTAAAAAATCCAGACAAAATGTAAAACTTCTGTATTTAAAGGCATCAGTGAGCTACTGAAGAAATTAGGGTACAGGGTCTAAGATTCCAGAGAGGAATATAGCTATAGAGAGGTCAGCAGATGACAGTCTGTAACTAGTGTTCTCAGAACTTGCTGATTCTGGACACAGGCGAGGGGCTGAGAACAGGTAAGCTTTGCACAGGAGAAGGGCCTTTCTGGAGGACAAAGGCATCATACCATTTGTCAGTCTAAGCTGGCTGGAGACAAAACCAGATTCTTGAGGATTTCCAAACTCACATCACTTTTCTTTTCAAGACATTTTCCACATTTGAAAATTTCAAATCTGAAAACATCTGAAATGCAGATCAGAATGTTTCAGCTTCACAGAACACAGGAGTTAGATTTCAGGACCTTCCAGGGTTTGGGGTCCTGGTGAACAAATTAGGTTTTGAACTGAAAGCCCTCGGGCACGAAACTGTAGATAGAAGAGCAAGCTAGAAATGGACTGAGCATTAGCTAAAAGTCACTCAGCCTTGACTTGGTTCAATCCTTGATTGAATTAAGAGGATTTGCTCTCACTTTGTCTAGAAAAGAAAAGAATGAACTTAGATGAAAAGGATAACATCATCCAGAGCTTTTACAACTGTTGTAAACAATGTCTATTATTCAATCAAAAGTGACTAGTCTTGTGATGTGATAGGACTATACAACCAAAACTCAAGACCAAAAATAAGAAAGATAATGTCAACAATCTCACAGGTGAGCTAGGTATTAGAATTATTACACAATGACTTTTGAATAACTGTGATTACTATGTTCAAGAAAATAGAGAAGATAAATTATTTTATTGGTGAGTTTAAATCTGTATGGAGTAATCAAATGGCAGTTATTGACTTGAAAAAATACAATATCCACAATTAAGAACTCAATAAATGGATTTAACAGCAGATTAAACACACTAGAAAATGGGGGTAGTGAATTAAAAGACAGATCAAGAGAAAAGATTTAAACTAAAGCACAAATTAAAAAAATAGAAAAAGTTGCTGAAATTCTTGTGGTCCATTTGAATAGCCTCATTAATTTAGATTGGATAATTCAGGAAATGCATTAATTTGTGCATTAATTTGACCCTTGTCAAATGGGTTGACATATACCCCTCAGTGTCTGAGGACTAGAAGAGGTTCTATATTTGAAGATAATTCATAATGTATAAAACTTGGGAGATTGTCCTATTTAGGAAACAAATTATTTTCAGTGCCTCAAATGCATTCATTTTATATTAAAAGTTAAATATAAAATGAATGCATTTGAGGTCTTTGAACACCAGTGGTTATTAACTACATTCCTGAATGTTCTTTTCAGTAGCAAAGCTGGTATAACATAATGAAAATTTCTCAGGCTTTGAAATCAGAGACACATCAGTTTCAGCTGAGGCAAGAGAATAGGTCTGGAGACAGGGAACCTCAGGCCAACCCGTGGCTTATTTCTTGGAAATGGACCAAAAGGAAAACCCCACCTCTGCATGCCCAAGTGACAAGAGGCCAGAGGCTCCTCCCTCTACAAAACCCCCTCTCCCCTACATCACAAAGGAGAAATGCATCTAATTGTTCATGGGCCACGCCTCCACTTCAGCCTCTGATTGGTCACGAACCAAGCCTTCATTTGCGTAGAGTGTAACCAATTGGCAGCCTCTAAAGGGTACTTATGGGTGTTACCAAATTGTTTTAATTTGATAAAAACCCTAAAGAACATTACAATCGGGTCTCTTGAGCTACTTGCTTGAGCCCCCTTTCACTCTATGGAGTGTACTTTTGCTTCAAAAAATCTGTGATTTTATTGCTTCATTCTTTTGCTGCTTTGTTTGTGCATTTTGTTCAATTCTTTGTTCAATGCACCATGAACCTGGAAAATTCATAGTTAAGACTTTCCATCTGGTAACACAAGCCTGGGGTGACATAGGGCAAGTTACTTAACTAGTCTTGGTTGTAGTTTTCTCATATAAAAATAGGGATAAGGAGTACCTCTTAGGGCATTTTTGAGAAGTAAGTGACTTAACTGTGTAAAAATTCCTTGGCACATGATTCAAATGAAATATGTAATTGAATTGATTCGTTATTTAATAAGTAAATTAAATTAAATTTTAACTTCCTTAATCCAGGCTTTTAACTTCATGTTTTTGGAATTAGGATGGTTTTATGAACTTGGATAGTATTAATATTATCAGATTGAACTATCATTGAAATGCAAGATTAGCAAAATTTTTCTAAAAAGAGCTAGACCGTTAATAGTTTAGGCTTTTGGGGCTGCATAAAGTCCCTATAACACATTTTTCTGTTTTTTTTTTTCCTAAATTTATTTTAAACACAGTGCTTTAAAAACGTGAAAGACATTCCTAGGTCTTGGGCTGTACAGAAGAGACAGTGTCAAATTTGGCTTGTGATTGCACCCCAGATCTAAACTTTCTGTGTTTAATGCATTTTATTTCTTCACCTAGAATATAAATTACTAATGTGCTTTGAAGGTTTAGAAAAATCATAAACCAAGCCTAGATTTCTTGGATAAAATTTGGAGTATTCTCAATTAATATGTTAGAGAAAATAAATTGCTTCAGGGATGTCACACTGATTTCCAGAAAACTACAAAGAGAACAACAGAGCACAGTAATTTTCCCTTCCGTCTGTGAAACAAATCAAAGATTTTTGTGAACTTGTGCATATCTTAGGAAACAAGGAAGTTTGTATTTTGTTTGGTTAGAAAATGTGAATTTTTTAAAGGTGCTTCAGTTAGTCTCATAGGTATACACATTGATTAAGATTTCTTATTAACATACAATCATCTCCAAATGTTTCCACTTAATTGCTTTTTATCTCAGTTAAGTACCAATGTTCTTTATTCTCACACGTAGTTTAATTAGCACAGAAGGTCACTCAGAGGTGTTAAGGCACAAACTTGCCCAGAGGAAGTAGTTGATGCCTTACTGGCTTCTAATTATAGAACATCCTAGAATTGCAGAGTCAATGAGAGTTTAGGGCAGAGGAATAATAATGAAAGAACTAAAAGTGAACACTAGGCATCCCTGTGCACATGAACAAATGCTCAGCTCCTGTTCTCATTTTAAGGTCACAGTTGCATATGGTTACCAGTAGGTATTCAAATGCCATGTACAGTTTCTAGGTTACTTTACAATGTTTATTGAACACCTACTCTGTATTACCACCGGTGGAAGCTGGTAGGGAATGCTAAAGAGTGAAATATGGAGTAAAATACATAGTGATTAAATATCACAGTCATATGTGAAAGGTGAGATATGTTATTCCTTATAAACTTTTATGATGAAAATTAATGACATATTCTAGATTTTACTAAATTGTTATGAAATTACACTAGAATCTGGCTATGTGGTCACCTAATTCATAATATTAACCACATGTAGACATTCTTGGAAACATTGCATTTTATATTAGTACATTTCAAGATACAACTTCTCTATAAGCAAACTTTGATGTAGACTAGCATAGATGATAAAGCTGCAATATGGTAATAGTAATATGGTACACAGTGCTCATGTTCACTTAACAGGGAGTATATTTTTTGTGAGAAAAGTTTAGTTGGTATCTGGGCTCATCACTTCACCTCTCCGGGCCTCAATTCTCTCATCTGTCAAATTCGGGGATTTGGGTGAGACTCAGTATCAATATATTCATTTTTTCTTTCAAAGGATTTTTTAAGTGTAAAATCATGACTCTCATACAAGTATAAAATGAATATTTGTCAAAGATTTTATTTAACTCAATAAATTATGAGAAAACCCATAAGATGTTACAACTAGTTCAAAGAATTGAAAGTATCGCACTGTGTAGTTGAATAAGGAATGCAGAAATGGATTTTTCTTCTGGGGGAAGGTCTGTTGAATTGTTCCTCCACTGGACATAATTTGCAGTTTAAATATCATTTGCATTGCAACCTACAAAATTGGAAAATAGCTCAAAGATAAGGAAAGGCCCAGAGTCCCCACAGAATCAGATAACTCAGAGGGTGTTTTAAACAATGCCTTGTTTCCCAATGGAGCTATTCAGGAATCTTTTGGTCTAATTCAGTTCTTCACAATTTTTCGTCACACCTTAAACCTAGTCCCACAAGAAGTACAATATATGACAGGTAAAGTGTGACTGCTTTGATGGGAGCAGTGGGAGGGCAGAGAGCTCCTGTCAATTTGCTTAAATGACCCACCAAAAGAATTCCAAAAAAGCTCACCCACAGCTGCCCTTGAGGCAGCTCCTAGGACTGTGCAGGCTATATGATCTTTCCTTGCTTCCATAGCTAATATTCTGCAATGTTCTGTTTTTCACATTTGGAGGCAAAAGACAAAGCCGTCAGAGATGAATGCATTTTGCTAGCATTTTTGCTAGCATTTCACTGCAGCAATTGATTGGGCTCCCATGACAGTAGGAGGGTCTTTCCGGGTTAGGAACCTGGAATTCTTTCTGATGCATCCTCAGGTACCCTCCCAGGCTCTTAAGATTAAAATATGCAAACCCTTTCTGAAGGCTATGCCTGTAAAACTTCAAGATAATCTTTTCAATGAGAATTTGGAAGCTCTTCCTCCCATCCCAAGGCACCTTTGAGCATAAGGAATTCAAAATGCTACTAAGTAATGTAAGGACATTCTGTGGATAATTCCTTAACAAAGTTACCCAGTGTGGACATTCAGGGGACTACCCTGGCAGGGCTTGTTTGATTCGACTGGAAAAATCCATGGTGAGTTTTAACTAATTTGTAGGAAACTGCGAAATCAAGGCTACGTTGAAGAGCTTCATGTTAACATAAACTTAAAGGAGTACACGCAGTGTTTATTCTATGTTCAGGCATCTTATCATTATTGGGAATATTTTCTTCTTATTTTGAGACCCAAGCTAGAGTGCAATGGCACCATCTCAGCTCACTGCAACCTCTGCCTCCCAGGTTCAAGCTAATTCTCCTGCCTTAGCCTCCAAAGTAGTCATGCACCACCACGCCCAACTGATTTTTGTATTTTTTTAGTAGAGACAGGTTTCACCATGTTGCCCAGGTTGGTCTCAAACTCCTGATCTCAAGTGATCGGCCTATCTTGGCCTCCCAAAGTGCTGGCATTACAGGTGTGAGCCACCATGCCCGACCCATTATTGGGAATATTTTCTACTAAGAGGCTGAGATAAAGGTTACAAAGTTTGGATTTTCTTTTACCATTTCTGCTCTATATCAATGGTATTCGCAATATCCTCAGAATGAAATTTTCCTATAGACTGATTTGGGGGTGTGGTGGGAGCTTTACGGTTTGTAACTATGCCACATCTTTCTTCCAAATTTCTGGAAGTTTGCAACTCTCTTCTGATAGCTTTTTCTTTTCAACAACCAAACCACCAATTCCTGCTCTTAGTCTGTCTTTCTTCCTTTATCGGTTCTATCTGCTGTAGAAAAGATTTTTTTTCCTCTCCTCTCTTAGATTTGATAGCTGAGTCCACAGAGGTGAACTGACAATAGCCAGATTAACAGGAGTAAAGGTATTAGAACTTATTAATTTTTAATAGTACATTTAGAGGGACATCACAGGGGAAAAATGAGTACCCCCCAAAATAATAAGTTTTTAGGGTTTATAGAGCATCTCATTTAGGGAAGGGAAAAGAAATGCAGGGCACTTAGGAGAGAATGGATGATTTTTAGCAAAGAGAAATAGACCCTTAGAAGAATAAGTGGGAGATATATAATAGTTTGTGACAAAGTTTGGATGTGGTGTCGACTTCTAGTCTCCTCTCCTGTAATATGAGTTAATTTTCCCTGGTTGCTGAAACTCCTGAAAAGTTGATTTCCTTTGAAGGATCTGTCTTTAGACAGATAGAGAAGTCCAGAGAAAGCCGCGTTTCCCTGATTTGCTGTTTTTTAAGTCCCTTTGGCTTAAGACAATCAAGATACCAAAGTGGCATATTTTAGGGTGACATATTCTGGTCTCTAACATTATCCTATTAAGATGCTTACACTTCATTAAAATATGTTTATTGAGCAAGTAGCAGAACAATAGCTGACCCTTTTTATAAGGAAAGAAAAATCAACTGTGTCAATTCAACAGTATATCAGTTATTTCCTTTTATTTTTGTTCTGTTTTATTCCTTGCCAGTAAGCCTATCTATTTTGGAGATGCCAGCATAGTGTAGATGTAATACTTTTGTGATTGTTTTCTCATAAAGTGTTATAAATATTTTCCCAGTTTGCTATACATTAATATTTTGCTATAAATTATATAATATTTTGCTATACATTAATATTTATAATTGTCATTTTATTTTCTATTTATGTGAAATTATTTTTGTTATAGCAGATATAGATACACTGTAGATTTTTAAAAACAATACAGAAAAGTAGAAAGGAGAAAGTAAAGTTCATCTGAACTCCTATCATCTAGAGATAAAAATTACAAGCTCATCTAACATTCCTTTATTCATCTTATTATGCACATATACACACATAGCTTTCAATATATAATTTTACATTAAGAGATTTGCATAAACATCCAGATACATAACCAACCCATTTTTCTCTCAATGGTATGTTCTGGACTTTTTTTCCATGTGAATAAAAATAGGCATGTATCATCATGTTAGATGATGAAAAAAATAGTACATTGTAAGTTTTTAGCACTAATGCTTCAGCCCCCTTCTGATGTACAGATAGAATGGGTCCAAATTCCTGCCAGTGTAAACAATACTGCTGCACACTTCTGGGATTATCTCCTTGGGGTAAATTTCAGCTATTATTATTATCCTATTAATTCAGGGGCTCTTTTAAACTTTCAAACATATTTTAAAAACTGACCTTTTCAAAGTCCTAATATTTTACTCTCCTATTACCAGTGTGACAGTCCTTTTTACCAAACCCTCCTCAACCTTGGGTTTTAGTCCTATCCATTTAACATTCTACAGTGTTCTGCAGAAAAGTGAAAAAACAAATGCCTCATCATTTTTAACATTTGCATTTCCTTGATTGTTTGGGTACTTGAATTTCTTTCTTTCTTCCCTTCCCCTTCTCCCTCCCCTTCCCCTTCCCCTTCCCTTTCCCCTTCCCCTTCCCCTTCCTTCCTTCCTTCCTTCCTTCCTTCCTTCCTTCCTTCCTTCCTTCCTTCCCTCTCTCTCTTTCTTTCTTGTCATTTGTAAGTCTTCTTTTATGTCTTGGCTATTTATGTCCTTTGTCCAGAAACCTATGGAAATTATCATCTTTTTTTCTGAGTTTTTGTTTTGTTTTTACAAAATATCTAACCTTTATTATATGTACTTAAATTGTTTCTTCTCATTTTTATTTATGATGATTTAACTGTTATGTACTAAAACATATTATATACCTTTATGGAGTTTTTTGGTTGTATTGTGTTTGCTGGTGTTCTTTATATTTTAAATTTACACAGTCAAATGTATTAAGGTTTTCCTTGACTGCTTTTACTGTCAGTGTGACAGGAAGATCTTTCTCTAGATTATAAAAATATTATCTCATTTACTCTTATAATAACTCTAGTGTTTTTATTTTCTAACATTGAAATTAATATATCTAGTACTTGTTTGGGTATACTGAATAACGTGAAAATTCAAAGTTTTTCAGCCAAAGGCTAGTTGTTTTGTCTCTGAAGAACACTGGAGAATCACTTGTGCACATTCAGGTATTATTTGACTGAAAAATATCATTAAACTAGTAGATGAGGCCAGATTTAGACTATGCCTGAAGAAACTGGGAGCCACATCATTAATGAGATTGTGAACATAATTTTACCTGGTAATGAAGAATTTATTAGTATATAATATTTATTATTAGATGTATGTGATCATGAGAAACAGCTGGAAAGAAGAGATCAAATTTAGATTTTATAAATTATTAACAAGATTAATAAACTCTAGAGCATGTTATCTATGGACTATGGTAACTATGTCTGCAGTATAGACAAGAGAGCAACCACAGACAGGAAGATTCAGGTTTAAGAGGATAAATTACAATTTAAGCATGTGCTAAGTGAGGCATTAAGTTCCAGCTTCATTCAAAAAGTATCAACTGTGAGGCTGATAAGATGGGATTGGCCTTGTGGGTCCGGCTCTGAGGAATTAAAATGATAACAGACAATAAGTTAATAGAATGCCTGGGGCAATTACAATTAAGGAGAAAACAGGGTGGAGACAGACTTCATTGAGCATGGGACCAAGGGATTACAAAATTATAAAGGTGCATCGTGTTGGTGGACCCAGTGCCTAGATGGCTGTATCAGGGCAAGTCTTCTGGGAGAGAATAGAGAAAGTTCTTCCGTCTCACACTCTAAGACGCTGGCAAGCATACAGGAACGCAGGTACTTAGACACAACACCTTTATGTCACACTAAATTTTCGTTAATTCTCACATCCCTTATCTTTCGTTGATCTGTCTGCCTCTTCCTACAATCTTTCCTGTTGTAACTTTACAGTGTATTTTCATGTCTAAAGTATCAGAATAAAATATCTTTATTCTTCTTTTCTAGAATTTTAGTGGTATCATTTCTTATGCTTATACTTGCACTTTTGAATAATATCAATCTGACTGCTGGCTGCCTGTCTTAGCCATGAATGGGTAGGTTAAACTGTGATAGCAAACAACTCCCAAATCGAAGCAGGTTCACACAGCAAAAGTTAATTTTTTTTCTCAGACTCTGTGCCCTACGTGGCTGGGTGGGGGTGGGGCAAGACAGAGGATTTCTCCACAGAACTACTCAGCAGGCTGACCTAGGCTTCAGCACGCTATAGTGCCACCACCTAGAACATGTTACCTCCTCAGTGCCCTGGTCACCAGAGTAGTGGGAGAGCAGCTGGAGAACTGTGTGTGGATTAAAGAGACATATGTATTGTCTACCATGGAACCATTCAACAGCACTCTCTACCATAATGGAAATGTTCTAGAATCTGCATTCTCCAGTATAGTAGACATTTGTTACATGTGGCTATTGAATGCTTGGAATGTGGCTAATGTGACTGGTGAACTGAATTTTAAATTTGGGGAAAAATTAATTTAATGTTCAAAATAAATAACCACATGTGGCTAGTGGCTACCTTACGGAACAGCATAGATCCAGAACTTGTCACCTAGTCATACCTCACCTCGAGGGAGCTGGGAGTGGAGGGGATTAAACAGTGTTTTTGAGGGGCTTTGCAGTTTCCTCCTAGACTACCAGAACAAAACATCAAACACACATGTACATGTGCACACACACTCCCACCGGGAATTTCATTGTGATTTTAGCAAAATCATATTTTAATCTTTTTTTTAAGTTTTATGTTTTTAAATAAAAATATATTAAGATGTAAATCACATACCTTACAATTTGTATATTCCAAGTGAACAATGCAATTTTTTCATATACTCACTTGTAAACGCAGGCAATATCAGACTGAATTTTAGAATATTTTTATCACCTCAAAAAGAAACCTTGTACCCTTAAGCTGTTACCCTCCTACTTACCCCACCCTCTCCTCCAGACCTTAGTAACCAGTTACCTACTCTGCCTGTAGATTTTCCTGTACTGGACATTTTATATAAATAAAATAATACATGTGGACTTTACTTAGCATGAACTTTAAAGTTCTTTTACTTAGCATAATGTCTTCTGGGTTCATCTAAGTTGTAGCATAACTCAATACTTCCTTCCTTCTTATGGCCATCATAAGTTTTAAAATTTTTGTCTTAGGTATTTGTTGTTTTTTTAAAAAAACTTTAAATTTAGGCTCAGGAGAATGTGTCCAGATTTGTTACATAGCTGATTTTCAGGTCACAGGGCTTTGATGTATAAATTATTTCATAACCTAGGTAATAAGCATGGTACCCACTGGGTAGGTTCTTGGTCCTCACCCTCCTCCCAGCTTCCGTCCACAAGTAGGCCCCAGTGTCTGTTGTTCCTTTTTTTGTGGCCATGTGTATATAATGTTCAGCTCCCACTTATAAGTAGGAACATGCAGTATTTGGTTTTCTGTGCCTGCATTAGTTTGCTTAGGATGATGACCTCCAGCTCCATTCATGTTTTGCAAAGGACAGGATCTTTTTCTTTTTTATGGCTGTGTAGTATTCCATGGTGTATCTGTACCACGTTTTCTTTATTCAGTCTATCATTGATGGGCATGTAGATTGATTCCATGTCTTTGCTATTGTGAATAGTGCTGCAATGAACATACATGTGCATGTGTCTTTATGGTAGAATGATTTACATTCATTTGGATATATACCCAGTAATGGGATTGCTAGGTTGAATGGTAGTTCTGTTAAGTTCTTTGAGAAATCTCCAAACTGCTTTCCACAGTGGATGAATTTATACTCCCAAGAGCAGTGTATAAGCATTCCCTTTTCTCTGCAGCCTCACCAGAATCTGTTATTTTTGACTTTTTAGCAACAGCCATTCTGGTGGGTGTAAGGTATTATCTCATTGTGATTTTAATTTGCATTTCTCTGATAATTAGTGATGTTGAATATTTTCTCATATGCTGTTGGCCACATGTGTATCTTCTTTTGAAAAGTGTCACTGTAGAAAAATTTTGAAAAGTGAATGCTGTAGAATGCTAAATGGATAGGACTAAGGACTAAGACTAACGAATAGGACTAATAGGACTAAGACCCAAGATTGAGGAGGGTTTGGTAAAAAGGACTGTCACACTGGTAATAAGAGTGTAAAATATTACAACTTTGAAAAGGTCAGTTTCTAAAATATGCTTGAAAGTTTAAAAGAGCCCCTGAATTAATAGGATAATATTAATAGTTGAAATTTACCCCAAACATGAACAAAAAGTGTCTGTTCATGTCCTTTGCCCACTTTTTAAAGGGGTTGTTGTTTTTTGCTTGTTACTTTAGGTTCCTTATAGATTCTGGATATTAGACCTTTGTCAGATACATGCATAGTTTGCAAATATTTTTTATCCCATTCTGTAGATTATCTCTTTACTCGGTTGATAGTTTTTTTGCTGTGCAGAAGCTCTTTAGTTTAATTAGGTTTTACTTGCCAATTTTTGTTTTTTGTTGCAATTACTTTGGGTGTCTTTGTCATGAAATCTTTGCCAGGACCTATGTTCAGAATGGTATTTCCTAGGTTATCTTCCAGAGTTTTTGTAGTTGTAGGTTTTACGTGTAAGTCTTCCATTAATCTTGAGTTGATTTTTGTATATGGTGTAAGCAGGACATTGAGATTCAATATCCTGCATATGGCTAGCCCCAGCACTATCTGGATAACCCCAAATAGATAACTGCAGCACCATTTGTTGAATAGAAAGTCCTTTCCTCATTCCTTTTTTTCATCAAATTTATTGAAGATCAGATAGTTGGAGGTATTCAACTTTATGTCTGGGCTTTCTATTCTGTTCCATTGGTTCAGGGGTCTGTTTTTGTACCAGTACCATGCTGTTTTTGTTACAGGACAGAGAAATATGTTGCAGGAAAGGAGTCCCGATCCAAGAGAGGGTTCTTGGATCTTGCACAAGAAAGAATTCAGGGCCAAATCCACAAAGCAAAGTGAAAGCAAGTTTATTAAGAAAGTAAAAGAATAAAAGAATGGCTACTCCATAGACAGAGCAGCCCTGAGTGCTGCTGGTTGCCTATTTCTATGGTTATGTCTTAATGATATGCTAAATGAGGGGTGGATGCCTCTCTTTTTAGAGTATATAGGGTAACTTTCTGATGTTGTCATGGCATTTATAAACTGTCGTGCTGCCGATGGGCGTGTAGTAGAGTGTAATATTGAGGACAGCCAGAGTTCACACTTGTGGCCATCTTGGTTTTGGTGGGTTTTAGCCAGCTTCTTTACCGCAACCTGTTTTATCAGCATGGTCTTTATGACCTGTATCTTGTGCTGACTTCCTATCTCATCCTGTGACTTAGAATGTCTTAATTGTCTGGGAATGCAGCCCCGTAGGTTTCAGCCTCATTTTACCCAGCTCCTATTCAAGATGGAGTTGTTCTGGTTCACACACCTCTGACATTTTGGTTGCTGTAACTTTGCAGTATAGTTTGAAGTCTGGTAATGTGTTCTTTTTGCTTAGGATTGCTCAATCTTTTAAATATAGGGTCTTCCTATTCAAGTACAAGATATAAATTTCCATTTAGTCCAGCATTCCTTTGTTTCTAAGCCATGTTTCTTGATTTTTCCATATATAAATTCTGCATATTTCTTTTAGAACTGACTTTTGACTTGGGAAGACCGGTACTAGAATTTTAACTCTTCTACTTATCTTAAACTAACGTAACCTCTACTTGCCCCCGAAAAGTTATGTAACCTTTTTAATTCTCAGTTTCTTCATCTATAAAATTTGGAGAAAAGTACCCATCTACCCAATACTATCACTATTGCTGCTGCTAATATTGTTGCCACTGTCATTCCTTTTCCTATTGTGACTACCATCTTATTAATATTGCATAACAGTTATTATATTATCATTATTATTATTGTTAAGTAGAAAGCACCTTATGTGGATAATAGTATTTAGTTTACACAAGAACCAAATGAAGTTAGTGAATTTAAATCTGATAAAAATGTAGTTAGCACAATAGCTTAGTACTCAATACAGTTTCAGTGTCATTGCTATTGGTACTATCAACATCAACATCAACATCATGATCATCAATCATATCATCATTACCATGACCATCATAATCATCATTACTACTGAGGGAATGTGTTAACTTCCCAGGTTCACAAGGGGGGTTCTTTTAATGGCGACATGCCTGACCTGCCTTCTTTCACGTCTCCATCCAGGAGACTGGCCAGATGAGCTTCTTTTGTTTAGAAAAGCTGAAAAAAAACTATGGGAGGACTCTAGGCCAAACAACCAATCAGATGTCAGATTCAAAGATCAGTCAATCCAACGGAAATTTAAAGGAACTCCTCTCACTGGACCAGAACTTGAATGGGGCAGAAGTAAGTCCCAGATTTTAAAAACTCCTGCCCCTTACTTGGGCGGATTTTCCCTCTGGGATCCCCTCCCAGAACCGCGTGGGAGCTCTCTCGCTGTCTCTATTTTTCTCTCTCTCTCTATCTCTCTCTCTGCTTAAATAAATCATTCCCTGCAAAATTCTTGGGGTCCGATATTTACTTAAACTTTAAGGAAAACACTGGGAGCGGCTGCAGCCCCAGCGGGCATGGTTGCCAATCCAGTCCCCAGCCCATGGCGAGGGCCAGCCAGATTGAAAGGCGCAGCTTTTTTCCCCCAAACCTGCTCTCACTACCATCACCATCTTCAATGACAGTTGCCTCGTTAACATCCCTTCCACCTTATCCCATCATGAAGGAGTGGGTTTGGTTGGGCTTGCTCTCTGACTCCAAAGGAAGCTAATTCTACCCAATGGCTACGGTAACAGGTTCAGGATGGCCACGTAATCCAGGTCAAAGCCAATAAAACATGGAATGCCCTCAGTCACTATGACTTGTTGATAAGTTTGTAGCTCAAGGTAAGCAATTAGAGAGAACCCAGAACTTTAGAGGGATGATCTTTCCTGTAGCGCATCAAAGAAAAAGGAAACCAACAGATAGAAACGGGGTAATTATTATCATTATGCCACTATATCGAATGTCACTTGAAGGCTGCTCTATTCCTGAACGTTTTGGGTATACGAGTCAATAAACTCCCTTTATTGTTTAAGGTTTTTTTTTCTTTCATATACTACTACTAAATAAATGTGATTGAAATAATGAACATTTTTCTTATAATTCTTTAAATGTGTTAGTTGGATATTTTCCATACACTGTGGAAGCTATGTATAGTGATTCCATAATCTCTTTGACATTGGACATCTTATCAAATTCTTTGTATTACTTTTTCAGATGATTCTTTGGGGATTTTATAGGCATAGAATAAAGTAATTTAAAAATAACACAATGCTTGCCTTGCCTTTTTCCAAATTATTTTATTTTTCTTAATTCATAATTGCAAAAAAAAAAAGTAAAGTGATAATGATGATAACAAACATTCTTCCCTTATTTTTGCCATTAATGGACCCTGGTTGAGGTATATCACTTTAAATAAATATTCTTATTTTCCTATTTTCTTATATTTCCTATTTTCTTATTTCCTATATTCTGATTTTCCTATTCATAGCAAATAGGTCCAGAAAAATTTAATTCCTTCAAAGATGGCTAATCAGAAAATAACAAAGAGACCAAATAAAACTATCTATAGCAAAACTACAGCAGAATGAGACATGAAGGAAACCAAAAGAGAAAAAATAAAGAGAAAATAGTTGCTTGACAGAACTTAAAAATGAATTAGAAGCAGTAAGGGAGCTATATGGCAAAAAACTTAAATCAACAAAGTGGATGCAGGTTTAAGAGAATCGAAAATAAGAGCAAGAAGCGAATAAAAATATATAAGAAATTTTGGAGGAAATTCTAGATTATAACAATACAGAAAACCAAAATATGTATACTGGGTATGTCTGAAAAAGAAAAAGAGGACCAATGAAGGAACCCCCCAAAAATAAAAAATATGAGAAAAATGTTGCTTTAAAGATGAAAGAAGGAATCTTCGGATAAGCATGCTTACAGCTATGCTAGAAATGATAATACTATTATATAGGAAAAATAAAAATTGCAGAATGGAATGTTGAGGTTTCATTTTAAAAGAAAACAAAATTCTGTTATTCTGATTTTGTGTGGTTGCACTGCTCCTGAATTGGTTGGCAATTTTGATGATAATTTCAGTTAGAATGAGGTTCTAAAGCTTTTGAGCTTTTCATTTTGTGCATGAGCCTTTCAGTCACCTCTGGTATGCAGCTGCAAATTACATTTGTTTCCAGACCCTGCCCCTTCAGCTAGAAACCCAGTGTGAGCAATCAAATAGGGCTCAGGCTGTCTGCTGTGGGGTTTCTCTCCTTCCCTGTCTTAACTGTCAGTTGGGATGGGGGTTGGCAGAAACTCTAAGTTGTTTTATCTCTCTCTCCTTATGCAACTTCTACACAGCAGTAGGTGCCATCTCTGTCTCATTCCCAACCGAGGGACCCTCTGCCCAGAGATCTGGAGGCAAGCAGGAAAACATGAGACACATAAAGGACTTCCTTCTGGAATTTGTTTTGTGCACCAGGGCACTGTGCAATTAAGTGAGAAAGGTCTGTGATGCTTCTGGAGTTCCCCCTATGTGGTCCACTTTGGGTTGTAATAAGCCAACGTTCTCAAAAGTTGTAGCAGGAGAATGGGGCCTTGAGACATTTTTACATAAATAAAGTTTTTTGTTTGTTTGTTTGTTTGTTTTTCATTTTGCCCTTTCTTTCTGTTCCATTCTCCCAACTTTTTGTCCTATAGAGCATAGGAAGATTTTTATAAATATGTATTTAAGGTGCCATATTTTCCTTGTGCCTTACTCCTTAATCTTATCAAAATAACATCTTTTCATTTTTTGTTTTCTTGGTCCCTGGACAGAACCCTCAAGGTGGGAGGATTAGAGTCCAGGAGCCAGGAAAAGTCCATTCGTGGAGAGGTAGATACACAGTGGGCGTTGCTCAGAGCCAGTAGGGACCATGCAGAGCCACAGTCATTACTGGATACACTGTACAAGGCAGAGAGAAAGGGAAAAAGAGAAATATGCCAGTGTCTGAGTTCATTTCTGCTACTATAACAACATACCTTAAGTTGGGGTAGCTTATAAGTAACAGAAAATTATTTCTCACAATTCTGAAGTCTGAGAAGTCTAAGATCAAGATAAACGCAGATTAAGCATGTGCTAAGGTTCCACTTCCTGGTTGATAGAATGGTGCCTCCTTGCTGTGCCTTTACATGGTGGAAGGGCTGAATGAGCTCCTTTTGGCTGCTTTCATAAGGGCACAGATCCCATTTCTGAGGGCTCCCCACCCATGAACTAATCACCTCTCAACAACATCTTGCTTAGAATTTCAGCATGTGAATTTTGGGGAGACATAAACATTCATAGCACCTGGTATCTTCTTTCCTCTTGCTTTGATCTCCTACTGGTCTCTCACTGGCTGAACCCTACTGAAAATATGATTTTATAGTTGTCAGCTCTCTGGAATTCCAACCAGAGCAAGGGAAAGCAGTGAATAATCTGAGGGTAAAGAGGCAAATATGACATATATCAATGACTTCATGCCAATACAGGATCGCCAAAATTTTGAGAAAAATTAAAAATGAAAGACAGTCTTGCTTTGTGTATTAGTTCATTTTCACACTGCTATAAATACATACCCTAGGCTGGGTAATTTATAAAGGAAAGAGGTTTAATTGACTCACAGTTCAGCATGACTGGGGAGGCCTTAGGAAATTTATAATCGTGGCCTACCCTACACAGCCACACACACATATACTCATAAGAGGCATTATTATCCAGTTCCAGTATATTTTTCAAATGAGCCTGGATGCAACCTCAGAATCCTTCTCAACACAGGGCCACTGACATCTGTTCGTAGTTGACTAGTGGTTGCACTGTGAAATAAAACCCTCTGCTCTCTTTACACTGAAATGATGAACATTATTCTCATAATTCCTTAAATGTGTCAGTTGGATATTCTCCACATACTGGGAAGCTATATATAGTGATTCCATAATCTCTTTGACATTAGACATCTTATCATATTCTTTTTACTTGTCTTACTTTTTCAGATGATTCTTTTGGGATTTTATAGGCGTATGATAAAGTAATTTAAAAATAACACAAGGCTTGCCTTGCCTTTTTCAAAATTAAATTGTATTTTGTTTTGCTTAGCTAGTTAGTAATTGCAAAAAGTGAAATAATAATGGTGATAACAAATATTCCTCCCTTACTTTTGCGTTAGTGGGCCCTGGTTGAGGTATAACACCTTAAATAAATATTCCTATTTTCCTATTTTCTTAAAGTTTTTGATAGCAAATAGCAGGTCTAGCAAAATACAATTCCTTCAAAGATGGCTAATCAGAAAATAATAAAGTGACCATATATAACCGTCTACAGCAAAAATACAGTTTATCATTGATGAATAGTATGTTTTACATGATGAGGGGCATACGTAACTGAAAGAGGCTAGAACAGGAGATGACGAAGCCAGGAAAATGATTCAAGACTGAAAAACCGACAGCACTCATATATGACAACTCAAGGTGTGGTTTTAGAACAACCCTATGATCAAAACAAACATGCATCCTGGCAGAGGCTGCCAGTGGGCTTTGGATAGAGAGCATTCAGTTGCTGTACTCCCCTTCTGATGACACTTCCAAAGTTCTTCTGCAACTGTGAAGGCAGGCCTAGGGAAGGTAGTGTCTGCCTGCAACATCAGTATGACATTCTGGGTCTTTCCACACTGGGGCATATTACTAGGTGGGAGTGTCTATAACTAAACAGGATTCCTAGAAATAGTCTGGATTTCCTTCTACTCCTCCAACCTCCCCTTTTTTGACTTTGTTGCTACCCCATTTTTTTTCCGGGCTCCCTCAATGTGAATATTCACCAATGATGCAAACTGTGATAGTACTTTTGCACCGTGAAGAAAACAGGCTGAATTTTAGGGTGAATTTTCTTAATTATAGATGGATTTTCTTTCAGGTCTAACATAGCTTGAGGTTTGCAAAGCTTTTGAGCCTACATACAGTCCTGCGTTAATAAATCAGCATTTTGGATCTGATATTATTAGACAGGCATAAATGAATAGATTTACATCACGGTACACATTTAATACTGTTTTTCCAAAACTTTAAATATTACGCTTTTTGTTAACTAGAAGTTAGCTGAAACTTTCTTATACATATGATTATAAGAAGGACGTATCACCAAACCATGTAATTCCTAGCAGTTCAACCAAGATGCTTACAGAACATTAATGAAAAACGGAAATTCCAGATGTACATTTGATAATCATTTCATAAACTATCCCTTTATTTCTCTAGTGTTAGCATGTAGAATTTCCCCTGGTGTCACATACTTCTTGGAGCTTGAGATTTGTGTTAACTGTGTTTTTTTTCCCACATGAGGGCATCAGCGCTCTAAGCAGCTTTAGATCTCATCCTCCCTGGGTTTGACTTTAAGAGCTCTATTTTTGAGAAAACAAAGACACTTTACAAGTCTCATACATATTAGACTATATAAAATTAACATTTGGTTTATCTTCCTCAAGAAGCCATTCATTCTTTCTTATCATTCATTTAATAGTGTAAATGATACTTTCTTCCAAGGGGGAAGAGAAGATGACACACCTGTGTCATTGCCACTTCCTGTGCCCATTTCTACCTGCACAGTCCACTAGGGTCAATTAGTTTCTGTTATATTAAAACGACTTGTAGAATTTTGATGAGTGGTAGTACTATAACACATGTGCACTTGCAATGAAAATTAATCCATTAAAAAAACTGTGTGTCTATGTGTTATAGTCCATGGATTTACTTTCATTGCTCAGGATCAAGCCATCACACATTATCTTTGGTTAATTCCAAATTTCACACTTTTAGGGGTGAGAGTAGTGCAAGGTAATGATATAGGTAAAACTAATTTAGCTGGATCCTGGGTATATTACTTGCAGTCTAGTTATTGCCATCAGGACTAGGAGTTTGTCTGTGAGAGCTTTCCATGGCTTGACTTTCTCTCTGCCAATTAAAAATAAATTAATCACCTTAGCATTGGTATCATCCCTATAAGACCCTGCTTTTGTAGCCTTGTCTCTGCCTATTCCATTCTCAGAAGGACCATGAGTTCCAACCAGGTGGATAATTCAAATACCATGTTTGACACATGGCAAAGGCATCTCACACTTCATTAACCTTTTCTTACTCTGCCTATTCTGTCTGGAATATCATCCTAGCCCTTATCTGCATCTTAGAAGCCTGGCTCCCTTTCAAGGTGCAGGATGGATCCCAGATCCCCTGATTCTTGTTCTCATTTTTTCCTACCCATCCTCCATGCTGTGAGCTCTCTCTAACAAGAATGTAAGAACACATTGTCTTTTATTCTTGGCTACAAACTAGCCCCAATGTTTTATTCACAAATATTTCTGATGTCCCCTTATCATTTTATTGCAGAGATGATACTAGACCCATTGATTTGTTTCTTTAAAGCAGAAATACTCTGCTTTCCACCCAAAAGGGTGGAATAAGGAGTTCTCATTTGGTATTTCTATGAGGTCCTTCTTTTGCTTTCTCCATGAGTTTGCGCCTACTCCTCAATATCTGGTGTGTGATAGGATGCTGTAACCATTAATAGCCTGTTGAAGAGTCACAGTTAGAAGGTTTTGCTTTGAGGAAATGGCGTAGAATCGGTTTGCTCAATCCCTGTGTTCTGAGCTCCAATCCCTCTAATTCCCTCTTCTGACATTTCTATCAGGTGATTCCGGTGAAAGTGAAGAGGAGTCACCGATTTTACTTTGCAGATAAGAAGTCAAGTTCAGTGAGGTTACAAGCTGCTCTTGTGCCAAACTAGAATCACGAGAGGAATAGAACAAAGAGTGTACTTACAGGCATCAGAAATCACACTGTATTAGGCCATTCTTGCAATCCTCTGAAGAAATACCCAAGACTGGGTAATTTATAAGAAAAGAGGTTTGGCTGGGTGCCATGGTTCACACCTGTAATCCCAGCACTTTGGGAGGCTGAGGCGGGCAGATCATGAGGTCAAGAGATTGAGGCCATCCTGGCCAACATGGTGAAACCCCGTGTCTACTAAAAATACAAAAATTAGTTGGGTGTGGTGACACATACCTGCAGTCCCAGCTATTCTGGAGGCTGAGGCATTAGAATCACTTGAACTGGGGAGGTAGAGGTAGCAATGAGCCAAGATAGTGCCACTGCACTCCAGCCAGGGCAACAGAGCAAGACTCTGTCTCAAAAAAAAAAAAAAAAGAAAAAGAAAAAGGAAAGAAAAGAAAGAAAAGAGGTTTAATTAGCTCACGGTTCTGCAGCCTTTACAAGAAGCATGATATTGGCATCTGCTCAGCTTCTAGGGAAGCCTCAGGAAGCTTACAGTCATGGCAGAAGGTAAAGGGGGTGCAGGTATATTACATGGTGAAAGCAGGAGCAAGAGTGAGTGGAGGTGGAGGTACCACAACACCTTTAAATAACCATATCTCACAGGAACTCACTATCAGAAAGACAGCACCAAGCCATGAGGGATCCACCCCTATGATCCAAACACCTTCCACCAGGCCCCACCTCCAGCACTGGGGATTACAGTTCAACATAAGATTTGGTCAGGGACAAATATTCAAATATCACACACCTCTGGGCTTTATCACTACTAGATAATTTTGAATCAGTGATTTTTCTCTTCAACCTGTCTCTTCATTTTTTTTTAAAAATTTTTAATCTGGAAATTATGACAATGGTTTTTCAATAGAAGATCATGAAAATAGCAAATAAAGACTTCTGAAGACACTTAAGTCCTTCACTGCATATGCAGCTAATAACTGTAACCACTACCTCCCTTCATAAGCTTGCAATCCAGTTATTTAGTCAACAAACGATTATTGTGCACCAATTGGGTACTAAGTTTTGAATGTCCTTGATTGCATGAAGCTCACTTTACCAAGTTTATTTTTATGAATTGTAAATGTAACCTTTTTATGTGTGCTTCTTTCTGGGTGAAATATGTTATTCAAGGTCCGAGAAGAACAATTCTTCAAAATAGTTCATCTATTCTGGGGAAAAAGTTTATGTATATATATATATGTATATGTATATGTATATGTGTATATATATATGTATATGTATATGTATATGTATACATATACACACACATATACACATATACACAGACACATATAAACACATACATACATACACACGTACACACACTCATATACATGCAAACACAGACATACACTATTATTAAAAAAAAAAAAGAACTGGATTTTGTTGTAATTTTTTGTTAAAGTACCAAAATATGGGGATGGTTGAGCCAACCTAATCTTCTACCATTTAGAGTTGGAGACTGCTGGTTCGGCTTAGTACTTTATTCTCGACACCTTTTTGTGTGGCATCTAAGCCTTTTTTGGTTCTACTGCAGTCTCATATATTTTCTGATTCAATGTGACTGAGTTTTCTAACAACTTTTCTTCCTTTCTTTGAAGCTTCTTTCCAAAGATTTTGAAAAACACTCTGCTCTGTTCAGGAGTAGTCATGCATAGATGAACTGTCTTTGTTTTATGGCCAAACAGCATTCCCTTTTGGAGCACCTCAAGGAAAACCTATTTAACTCATACCATCCTTGATTTGTCTTGTTTCTCTTCTTCCACCTCACTCTCCTGGTGAATTTCGTGAGTTTGGGAATTTCCAAAATATCCTGGCAGCTTATTTTTCTAAAACTGCTTGTGGATCTTCAAAAGCAGGGAAGTGGGAAGCAAGATCTTGCAGCCAAAAAGGTATGTGGTCCTCCTTGTACCCTGCTATTTTTTTTCCTCTTTTTTCTCAATTTATTCTCTAACTGAGTTATAGTTTGGGTCTCTCAGCAGGCATTGAGCTTCAGAAGTACAAGGTCAAAGGCAAAGAACGTATCCCCAGTAGAAGATAACAAAGATGTATTAACATAATTCCGTGATCGTGGGCATTGTGGGAGAGAGAGAGGAGGGAATACGTATATCCTGGGATAGATTTACATGGGTAAAACCAAATAATTAAGCAAATTCTCAATACAACTCATGCAAAAATCTCTCCCCTCTTGCCTTAATTACCATTCTAACTGGGATGTAATACTTACCTTCTTTTTATTCTTTACTTTATCATTGAGTTTTGGCCTTCAGTTATACAGCTTTTTTTTTTTTCCTGTACTTGTCTGACCTTTTTGACCACCATAAACTGATACCTTCAACAGAATTCACTTTAAGAATCCAAGGGATGTGGCTCATTTCCTTCTCCATCTCATTGCTCACTTGTTTAATAATTTCATCACCAGATTTCCTGTTTTCTGCTTTTCCCAAAGCCATTATTTTTTCTTCTATAATATTATTTTCTTTTTCTTTATCTCTTTTCTTCTTCCTGAACTTTTTTCCTTTGGTCATCTATACAGGACCACCAGGATGACAGTCCCAAAGCTTCTTGCATGGATTTAGTGCTCCATCTATCTGTATGTCTATTGGTTTATAAAACCTTTGAAATAAGATGAAGAAAAATCACTATTGTTAATTAAAGTCTCTATCATTAGCAATAATATACTTGAGTATATCAAGTGTTTAAGCAGCTTAAAAACCCAGGAAGGTCCTCAAAACAACAGGTGATCAAGAAAAAAAAATACTTTTATACTCATCATGAAGGGTTACTTTTGTTTTGTTTTGTTTTGTTTTTGAGACAGAGTCTAGCTCTGTCACCCAGCATGGATTGCAGTGCTGAAATCATGGTTCACTGCAACCTAAACTTCTGGAGCTCAAGAGCTCTTCTTGACTCAGCCTCCCAAGTAGCTGAAACTACAGGCATGTGCCATCAGGCCTGGCTAATTTTTTTTTTTAATTAAAAAAAATTTTTTTGTAGAGAGACGGCCTCGCTATGTTGTCCAGGCTGATCTCAAACTCCTGGCTTCAAGCAATCCTCCTGCCTCTGCCTCCCAAAATGCTGAGATTACAGGTGTGAGCCACCATGTCTGGCTGATAGGTTGGGTTTTTGAAGAAAATGCATTATTCAGATTTTGGTGGTGATGCTAGTGAATTTGTTTCTTAACTTTTGTTAGGTTTTTCCCTTTTGGTGCATAAAGTTTAGGCAATATTAGTTTATTTTAGAAGAGGTAGTTGGATATTCATCTCATCTCACCACTTTTTGCCTAATTTGATTTGCTGCTGCCAGATTGAAGGCAGGACCCACAAGACATTTTCTATAGACAGTGATTACTAGAGAACTGGCCATATCCTAAATAAGGAAGATGGGCCATTCATTCCTGAAGCTATAAAAACCTCCTAAATTCCAGAGAACTTGCAATACAAAGAAAGCAAGGATGTTGTATCATGAACCATGCTAATGAGTGTGCACCCTGCTTAGTAGCACCACGTTTGATGAGGAACAATGTGTACTAATAGCTTATGAGGAATCTACTATGGCTAGTCACTATGTTAAGGACTGGATATACATCTATTCATGTCAGGATGGGCTGAGATATGCTACAATAACAAATAATCTTAAAATTAAGGTAGCTCAATCAACATAGGTGTATTTCTCATTCATTTTATGTGTTTATCAGAGACACATGGAGGGCTCCGCTCATTGTCATCTTTCAGGCTGAGTGGTTGCCATCTTGAGAGTTTCCAGTCATGGAAGGAAAAAGACTTTGTAATATATCAAACCAGCAATGACATACTCTGCCCTGAAAGCAACACCTGTTATTTCTGTTGACAATTCATTAGTCCAATGGCCACATGGTCCACCACATCCACAAGGTGTCAGGAAGTGTTATTCCACCATGTGGTCAGAAGGGTGAATAAATGGACCCATTTGATCACTTGCATAAATGACTGTCGCAAACTAGATCTAGATCTCATTCTGTTCTCAGCAAGTTTACAGTCAGTAGTGTGTGCAGGGGTGAAAGGAAGGGGAGGGAAAGTGGTGGGCAATAGATTCACACATGTGTATAAACAATACAGAGCAGTATGATGAAGGAAACAGAATGTTTAATGGGAACACATAGGTGGGGACCTTGCCCAGGGATGAGGTCATGGAAAGACTTCTAGATAAATCTGACATATGAGGGATAGTATAAGTCAGTCTATTGGCAAAGTATATTGTATTTAATCCTCACAACTACCCTAAAATGTAGGAATAAATAATCCTCTTTTATACATGGTGAAATTGACGCTCAGAGAGTTATGCAAAGTGAACTATGAGTAGAATCCAAGGCCTGCTTCCTCCAAAGCTCCTGCTTTTAAATGCTCAGCTAGAGCTAAAGGAGGAGCATTTCTTGGTAGGCTTTTTGAAAAGAACAGCAGTTATGTTTAGCTTTAAAGAAATCAGGTTAAAAATACCTCAAAAGAACACCTGTGATCTCAATCTAGGTTAATTTTGTATAGCACAAATTATAACACAATTCCAAAATACTAATTGCTACATGAGACATTACATCTATCTTGGGGAGGAAATCCAATGGTGCTAATTAAACAGTGTATTTCTCTAAAAGCAATAATTGAGGCTTGCATTGAAACAAAACAATTCTAGTATTCTGCTGTTCATAAACCTAAGAGAATGAATACAACAATGGTTTATTTATGTAGAGCTGAAACCGTACTCTACACATAACCTACAACACAGGGGATAGACTGAATACAAACACACGAACCCAACTGTTTATTTCTTCAGTTGGTTGTGGGTTTCCAGTGTTCAGAAAAGGATAGTGTCACTGAAGAAATTTACACAAAAAGGTTGATTCAAGTCCCCATATGTAGGAGTTTATGAACACAGAAAGCTCTGTACATCAATAAATGCTTCCATCCCCCAAACAGCACTAAAAGAATGCTGGGTTGTGCAAGCAGGTCGTAAAATCAATGCAACACACAATTAAGGGTAAAAACTGCCATATATCCTCCAACACCTAAGAGGGCAGCCACATAGCAACTTCCTAGACATGCCTTGTGGTGTATGAAGCAGAGACAATGGTAGAAAGGCATCATCTGTAGTGGTTGGAGAAAAAATCAGAGAAAAACACTTCTCTTAATTGGAATCATTAAAAAATGCATAAAAATCGTTTGTTTTCCAAGCTTTCTGGCAGCAAAAAAGGCAATTTTATTGCTTCTGCATGGTTACCAACATTTTAACAGATCAATGTCATCTTTGCATTTCTCTTTGCAAATCTTCAGAGCCAGCCAGCCTAGAACTGGGGCATGTGCTCAGTGCTTTGAGGCCCGAAGAAGATGCCCGTGTTGCCATTTTAGATATTATAACTGGCAGCCCCAAATGACGACCCCAAATTCCCTGGAGTCTCCACGGAGGCAACCACCTATTGATTTCCTAATTTTTCATCACCAGAAGGCATGGATTTCCTTTTTTACTAATTATATACTTAATTTGAAATCAGAAAAGGGCAACGGGTAATGCATATTGTGTGTGGGTTAACCTTCTTCAGTTAACCTTCCCAGGTCCCTCCTCATGCTGAATATATGAGGATAGAAAATTAAAGAGTGCACAGAGGGAGGTAATTTATATCTCCAACCAAGAAGAGGCTTTTACATGCTTTAGAAAAAAACAGACAGGCCTTTCTTTCTTGCAGTTTTTACAAATCCCTTGTAGTTTTGTGGTTTAACCCTGATGGAAAGTTTATGGTTCCAGGACTTTGGTATCCACCAAATGTCTCAAGATGAAACTGAATTGTTCTCTTGTGGAATCATAGAATGGTAGCAATAAGAATTAACTTTACACCCTGGATCTAGAAATTCATTTTACCATGGAATATTATGTTCTGAACCAGGAGAGCACTTTCCTAATGTGAAGAGGAGTATTCTAATTTGAGGTGAGAAACAGTAATGTTACTTACTTCTAATAGTGAGTATATGATAGGGGATCCTGTTTAATTTCCAGGTAAAATGTTATACACTAAAATCAAGGAGGAGACTGTGCCCATAAATGCACTCACATATTTCCTTTTTGAGTTTTGTGAGTGAGAGAGAATGAGGAGTTCTGCTTTATTGGATAACTTGAATATTTCCTATTTAAAGAGAAAGGAAAATGATGCAGAGGTGAGTCTTAGGATTTTAGGAGCATTGTTTGAATACACTTAAAATTGTGGTCACAGAATCATTTTCATTTTTCATAACTGTCCTTTTACCATCTTTTCTTACCATTTCTTCAGACTCATTTTGTATTCAAGTCACTATCTTTGCGTATGTAAAGTGGAACTAGAGTCAAGGTTTCAGTATACTTATACCCGAATAATTGTCCCTCTAATTTTCCTTTGTGTTGTGGACCAGAGTCTGGCTATTACTTAAAGATCACATCAAGGGTTTCAGCTTTGAAGTTCTGAATAAAGTTGGAGAAAACAACTCAACCCATTGTCATAAGCTGTGAGTTCAAGAACTTTCAAGACTTTAGCATTCATTTGCCTTTCTGGCTGCCATTCCTTCTTTTTATAGCTCTCCAGATTTATCTGCCTACTCATTAACACCTTATTAAGCTGGCCACCTGCCAAGTTTGGGTCATCTGGGGACACATTAGCCATTGCCTCTCTGCTTTAGTGGGATCTGCTGTCACTGATCATGGATGGGACACATGAGAGTTCTGCATCAGTGCTAGGTCTGTGCCCATTTGCATATTTATGCTGCATAGTTATGGGATATGATTTTTGTCTGCAATTCTTCTATATTGCTTAAAGTCTATCTTTTTCTTTCTTTTTTTTTTTTTTTTAGTTCTATCCCATTCTGGTTTAATAGGTATTCAGAAATTGATATCTACCAGTACATACATTTTCTAGGACTGCCCTTACACATTACTGCAAACTTAGTGGCTTTAATAACACACATTTCTTCGCTTACAGTTCTGCAGGTCAGAAGTCTAACATGGGTCTCTTTGGGTTACAATCAAGGTGTCAGGTGTTGGCAGGGATGCGTTTTTGTTTTGTATAGGCTCTGGAGAGGATGTTTTCCTTGCCTTTTCAGCATCCAGAGGCTGCCGTATTCCTCTCTCGTGGCACCTTCCTCCACCCTCAAAGCCAGCAGTGGTAGGTTGAGTATTTCTCATATATCACATCACATCACATCACATCACATCACATCACATCACATCACTCTCATCTCTCTTTGGATTCCCTCTTTTACTTTCACGGATCTTGTGATCACATAGGGATCACACAAATAAATAGGATCTTTTTTCTATTTTAATATCAGCTCATTAACAATCTTAATTCCATCAGAAACCTTAATTTTCCTTTCCCATATAAGGTAACAGAGTCACATCTTCCTGAGATTAGGAGGTGGACAGTTTTGGGGACTATTTTGCTGCCTGTCACATCTGGCTAGAGTTTTTTCAGATTAAAACAATGTTGAGTGAAAACATACACACTGAAAAGCACGCAAGTGGTAAGGGTACAGATCAATGGATTTTCACAAAGTGAACATACTCATGTACTTTTAAACAAGGACTCAGATCAAGAAACAGAACACCACTGTCATCCCAGAAATCTCTTTTGAGCTTCCTTCAAGTCACTACTGGCCTCTTCAATGGGTAACCACTCTTTTGACTTTTAACATCATGAATTAGTTTCAACCATTTTAAAAAACAGCTTTATTGAGATATAATTTGCATACTATGCAATTCAACAATTTAAAGTGTACAATCCAATGGCTTTTAGTACAGTCAAAGAGTTATGCAATCAACTTTACATTTTCATTATCCCCAAGAAAACCTTAAACCTTATACCCCTTAACCATTACTCTTCAACCCCTTCTTCCACCCTACCCTCAGCCCTAGGTTACCGCTTATCTATTATCCATTTTCTATAGAGTTGCCTATTCTGGACAATTGATATAAATAAGATAATAAAATATATGCTGTTTATCATTGGCTTCTTTTACTTAGCAAAATATTTTCAAGGTTCATTCATGTCATAGTATGCTTCAGTTCTTTTTGTTGCTGAATAATATTCCATTTTATGGGGATATCACGTTTTTATTCATACATTCATCTATAAATGAATATTTGGGCTTTTTTTACATTTTGAATTTTATGAATAGTGCTGCTATAAATATTCATTAATACGTTTTGTGTGCATGTGTTTTCTCGTTGTCTTCATTTCTCTTGGGCATATTCCTAGGAGTAGAACTGCTGATCATGTAGTAACTATATGTGTAAATGTTTGAAGAACTGCCAAAATGTTTTCCAAAGCAGTGACACCATTTTATATTGCAACAGCAGTGTATAAAAATTTAGATTTCAAAAAACTGTGAAACAGGGAGGAAACAAGATGGCCAAATAGATGCAACTCTAGTGCACAACACCCAGCAAGAGAGATGCAGAAATTGAGAGATCTCCTAGCTCCAACCGAGGTACCAGGTGCATTTCAACGGGTCTGGTTGGATGGTGAGCAAAACCCAGACAGGGGAAACCGAGGCAGGGAGGGGTGCTGCTTTACCAAGAAAGTGCCCCTGACTGGTGAATTGGAGGCTCCCCCTCCGGGACCCAGTTCCAGATACAGTGCTTCCCCTAAAGCCTCAGCAATCTACAGAACAGGGGATCTTTGCCAGTCAAGCACCGGGAATTACAAGCGCAGAGTTGAATAATAATCCAGGATGGTGTCCCGGATTGTCTCACAGATCTAAGCTAATGCATAAGCCTGTAAGCCGACCAGGAGAGCCTGCAGGCAGAGCTATGGCCCCCTCCCCTTGCCCAGACAGACAGGGAGCTGAAAGCAGGGAGACAGACCGTGCGGCAGGGTGGGTCCCTACCCTCCCTCACAAACCCCAGAGGGTTGAAGCACTAACGCTACCAGATTATGCAGCCAGTGCCTCAGTCTGAGCTGAACGAATGATCCAGCTCCACATGGAGGGTGCAACCCCCCATTAAGGAGGCGGGACAAGGCTCCATGTTTTAACAAAAAACACTGGAAGCCTACATAGCAATGGGACGGTGTTCTTGACCACACAGCAGCACCTCTAGGTCAGTGGAAGAGCAAGCCTAACCTCCCAGTGTAAACAAAAAAGACAGAAGAAGCCTACCTAGCAATCTGAAGGAGTCCCTAGAAACCCAGTAGTGCCTCCACAGACAGACAAGCGACCTCATCAAGCAGCTCCCTGAGATCAGAGCTAGATAAATCCATGAAGTTGAGAAAAAAACCAGTGCAAAAAGATTAAACCATCAAAGACCAGAACACCTCTTCTCCTTCAGGGGATCACAACTCCTCATCAACATGGGAATGCAACATGACCGAGAAGGAGTGTGACAAATTGACAGAAACAGCCTTCAGAAGGTGGATAATAACAACTTTTCTGAGCTAAAGGAACACGTTCTAACCCAATGCAAAGAAATTAAAAACCTTAAAAAAAGGTTAGACGAAATGCTAACTAGAATAACCAGCTTAGAGAAGAACATAAATGACTTGATGGAGCTGAAAAACATGGCATGAGAACTACATGAATCAAACACAAGTTTTAATAGTCGAATCAATCAAGCAGAAGAAAAGATATCAGAGATTGAAAATCTCTCAAGACGAGAAAAAAGAGTGAAAAGAAATGAGCAAAGCCTCCAAGAAATATGGGATTATGTGAAAAGACCTAATCTATGCTTGATCGGTGTATGTGAATATGATGGGGAAAATGAATCCAAGCTGAAAAACACACTCCAGCATATTATCCAGGAGAACGTCCCCAGCCTAGCAAGGCAGCACAACATTCGAGTCCAAGAAATACAGAGAACTCTGCAAAGATATTCCTCAAGAAGAACAACCTCAAGGCACATAATCGTCAGATTCACCAGGGTTGAAATGAAGGAAAAAATGCTAAGGGCAGCCAGAGAGAAAGGTCAGGTCACCCACAGAGGGAAGGCAGTCAGACTCACAGCGGATCTCTTGGCAGAAACCCTACAAGCCAGAAGAGAGTGGGGGCCAATATTCAACATCCTTAAAGAAAAGAACTTTCAACCCAGAATCTCATATACAGCCAAACTAAGCTTCATAAGTGAAGGAGAAATAAAATCCTTTATGGACAAGCAATTACTGAGAGATTTCATCACCACCTGACCTGCCTTACAAGAGCTCCTGAAAGAAACACTAAACACGGAAAGGAACAAGAACCAGTCACTGCAAAAGCACACCAAATGGCAAAGACCAAAAATGCAATGAAGAAACTGAGTCAACCAACGGGCAAGAAAACCAGCCAGTAACAAAATAGCAGGATCAAATTCACACGTAACAATATTAACATTGAATGTAAATGGCCCAAACGCCCCAATCAAAAGACACAGACTGGCAAACTGGATAAAAAGTCAAGACCCATCATTGTGCTGTATTCAGGAAACCCATCTCATGTACAAAGACACACATAGACTCAAAATAAAGGGATGGAAGAATATTCACCAAATAAATGGAGAACAAAAAAAAGCAGGGGTTGCAATCCTAGTCTCTGATAAAACAGACTTCAAACCAACAAAGATCAACAGAGACAAAGAAGGGCTTTACATAACAGTAAAAAGATCAATCCAACAAGAAGAGCTAACTATCCTAAATATATACGCACCCAACACAGGAGCACCCAGATACATAAAGCAAGTTCTTAATGACCTAAAAGGAGAATTAGACTCCCATGCAATAATAGTGGGAGACTTCAACACTCCACTGTCAATATTAGGCAGATCAATGAGACAGAAAATTAACAAGGACATCCAGGACTTGAATGCAGAGCTGGACCAAGTGGACCTAATAGACATATACAGAACGCTCCACCCCAAATCCACAGAATATACATTCTTCTCAGCAACACATTGTACTTACTCTAAAATTGACCACATAATTGGAAGCAAATCACTCCTCACCAAATGCGAAAGAACAGAAATCATAACAAATAGTCTATCAGACCACAACACAATCAGATTAGAACTCAGGATTAAGAAACTCACTCCAATCTGCACAACTACTTGGAAACTGAACAACTTGCTTCTGAGTGTCAACTGCATAAACAATGAAATGAAGGCAGAAATAAAAATGTTCTTGGAAACCAATCAGAATGAAGACACAACTTACCAGAATCTCTGGGACACCTTTAAAGCAGTGTCGAGAGGAAAATTTATAGCAACAAATGCCCACTTGAGAAACAAGGAAAGATCTAAAATTGACACCCTATCATCAAAATTGCAAGAGCTAGAGGAGCAAGATAAAAAAAAAAACTCAAAAGCTAGCAGAAGACAAGAAATAACTAAGATCAGAGCCGAACTGAAGGAGATGGAGACAGACAAAACCCTTCAAAAAACAATAAATCCAGTAGGTGGTTTTTTGAAAAGATCCACAAAATAGACCACTAGCCAGACTAATAAAAAAGAAAAGAAAGAAGAATCAAATAGATGCAATAAAAAAATGATAAAGGGGATATCACCACTGATTCCACAGAAATACAAACTACCATCAGAGATTACTACAAACGACTCTATGCACACAAACCAGTAAAGCTGGAAGAAATGGATAAATTCCTGGACACTTGCACTCTACCAAGACTAAACTAGGAAGAAGTTGAAACCCTGAATAGACCAATAACAAAGGCTGGAGTTGAGGCAGCAATCAATAGCCTACCAACCGAAAAAAGTCCAGGTCCAGACGGGTTCACAGCCAAATTCTACCAGATGTACAAAGAGGAGCTGGTTCCATTCCTTCTCAAACTATACCAAACAATACAAAAAGAGGGAATTCTCCCTAACTCATTTTATGAGACCAACATCATCCTGATACCAAAACCAGGCAGAGACTCAAATAAAAAAGAAAACTTCAGGCCAATATCCATGATGAACACAGATGCAAAAATCTTCAATAAAATACTGGCAAACTGAATGCAACAGTACATCAAAAAGATCATTCATCACAATCCAGTAGGCTTGATCCTGGGGATGCAAGGCTGGTTCAACATATGCAAGTCCATAAATGTAATCCATCACATAAACAGAACCAAGAACAAAAACCACATGATTATCTCAATAGATGCAGAG
This sequence comes from Cacajao melanocephalus, assembly GCA_963573385.1. Taxonomy (NCBI): domain Eukaryota; kingdom Metazoa; phylum Chordata; class Mammalia; order Primates; family Pitheciidae; genus Cacajao; species Cacajao melanocephalus. Next base: position 101,202 of record CAUYLG010016555.1, read on the forward strand.
AAGGCCTTTGACAAAATTCAACAGCCCTTCATGCTAAAAATTCTCAATAAACTAGGTATCGACGGAATGTATCATAAAATAATAAAAGCTATTTATGACAAACCCACAGCCAATATCATACTGAATGGGCAAAAGCTGGAAGCATTCCCTTTGAAATCAGGCACTAGACAAGGATGCCCTCTCTCATCACTCCTATTCAATAAAGTATTGGAAGTTCTTGCCAGAGCAATCAGGCAAGAAAAAGAAATAAAGGATATTCAATTAGGAAAGGAGGAAGTCAAACTGTCTCTATTTGCAGACAACATGACAAGACTGTATATTTAGAAGACACCATTGTCTCAACCCAAAATCTCCTCAAACTGATAAGGAACTTCAGCAAAGTCTCAGGATACAAAATCAATGTGTGGAAATCACAAGAATTCCTATATACCAATAACAGACAGAGAGCCAAATCATGAGCGAACTCCCATTCACAATTGCTACAAAAGAATAAAATATCTAGTAATACAACTAACAAAGTATGTAAAGGACCTCTTCAAGAAGAACTACAAACCACTGCTCAACAAAATAAGAGAGGACGCAAACAGATGGAGAAACATTCCATGCTCATGGTTAGGAAGAATCAGTATTGTGAAAATGGCCATACTACCAAAAGTAATTTATAGATTCAACGCTATTCCCATCAAGCTACCAATGACCTTCTTCACAGAACTAAAAAAAACCACTGTAACCTTCATATGGAACCACAAGAGAGCCTGCATAGCCAAGAAAATCCTAAGCAAAAAGAACAAAGCCAGAGGCGTCACACTGCCAGACTTCAAACTATAGTACAAGGCTGCAGTAATCAAAACAGCATGGTACTGGTACCAAAACAGAGATATAGACCAATGGAATAGAACAGAGGCCTGGGAAGTAATGTCACACATCTACAACCATCTGATCTTTGACAAACCTGACAAAAACAAGCAATGGGGAAAGGACTCCCTGTTTAATAAATGGTGTTGGGAAAACTGGCTAGTAATGTACAGAAAGCAAAAACTGGATCCCTCCCTGTCACCTTACACTAAAATTAACTCCAGATGGATTAAAGATTTAAACATAAAACCTAACATCATAAAAACTCTAGAAGAAAACGTAGGCAAATCCATCCAGGACATAGGCATAGGCAAGGACTTCATGACTAAAACACCAAAAGCAATGGCGACAAAAGCCAAGATAGACAAAGGGATCTAATTAAACTTCAGAGCTTCTGTACAGCAAAAGAAACAATCATTAGAGCAAATTGGCAACTAACAGAATGGGAAAAAATTTTTGCAATCTACCCATCAGACAAAGGGCTAATATCCATAATCTACAAAGAACTAAAACATATACAAGAAAAAAAAAAACCCATTCAAAAGTGGGCAAAGGATATGAACAGACACTTCTCAAAAGAAGACATATATTAGGCCAACAAACATATGAAAAAATGCTCATCATCACTGGTCATTAGAGAAATGCAAATCAAAACCACATTTAGGTATTATCTCACTCCAGTTAGAATGGCACTTGGAGACAACAGATGCTGGAGAGGATATGGAGAAATAGGAACACTCTTACACTGTTAGTGGGAGTGTAATTAGTTCAACCATTGTGGAAGACAATGTGGTAATTCCTCAAAGATCTAGAAATAGAAATTCCATTTGACCCAGCAATCCCA
>CAUYLG010016557.1:0-52553 GCA_963573385.1 Cacajao melanocephalus
GGGGTGGTGGTGGCAGTGTGCTTAATTTGCACCACTGCATTCCTGCCTGGGTGGCATAACTTGCCTCAATCACAAAAAAAAAAAAAAAAAAAAATATATATATATATATATATATTTACTCCATACCTTAAGGTTATTGTGAAATGTAATCTCAAAGGAGTTTAATAACTTTTGGAATTTTCTACCCCATTCATAAAGTATCTCCTTCAAGTTTTAATTCCCAAGCCAAGAACTGAGGTGATACCATGTCAATATTTTTCAACAAAATGTACTTTGGTTACAACCAATTTCTAAGTGGTCAGTAGCATTTTTAGGAGATGTTTGTATTTTGGTTACACAAATAGATAACAGAATTTACACTTAAAATGTTGCACTTTGGGGAACATCATGGTCAGAGAGATGGTATCTAGGCTTCCATGGGCTGATTACAGCTGCCTGTGGACATAATGGCGGGTAGACTACAATTCTGCATTTGACACACACACAGGGTTTTCATGTTTAAATAACTGTAAATAGAAATGCTAAAAAGAAGTTAAAGTGGAACTCATGACACTGAGGTTTTGGAATAATGTTATGCTGGTGAAACATTAGCAGCATGGTCTGGTTTAAGGTTTTGAATACTTGCTACTGCCATTCGTCTGATTACGCTAGTTTTATTAATGATATTTATCTTTAGAAGTAGCTACAGCTCTTGCTCTTATATTTCCTTTGATCTTACAAAATTCTAAATCAACAGTATAAATATCATCTTTATATTCTCGACCTATAACCAATTTAAACTTTATAGTCATAATAACTTACTTTTTGGATTGGCACTTTTTAAACTTTATGGTCTACTATGATAACAATGATTACATTTTTGCCTTCTTGCCAGGTAAAACATAATAATTTCAAAATATATTTGATAAATTATTTATAATACCCTCCATGGGCAAGAAAGCAATAAGAATCATGGGTTCCATTTTTTTACAAAAGCAAGTAAGTCCTGGTGATGTTTTATGACTTACTTGTGGTACATGCTCTGCAGATCAGTAACAACCAGTAAAGCAAATTGGCAGCCACATAACTACTTGCAGATTCCTAAACATACCGAACCCAATGGCAGGCATGGTAATAAATCATTGAGAGTTAAGAACATTTTTTCCTTAAAACATTCCCAAATGGAACTTTCCTTAAATACAAACTTTTTTTTTTAAGAAAAATAAATGGTATAAAGAAGAAAGTCTTATCTCAGACAGTAGTTTTATTTATTTTGGTATATTTTTCAAATTATGTATATGTATAGTCATTTAAATAATATATATATACACACATAAAACAAAATTGTAGACAGTGAAAATATGTCTTCATCATATCCCTTCTCTGTCTCTCATTTTACTCCAAAGTGAACCGGTTACTGGTTTTTGACTGATAATTAAGACCTGTATTTGTGCAATTACACATTTTTCCATGTTTAAAAGATTTAACTTCTTTCTGGTTCCAACTCAGAATTTCGAGCTACTGAAAGAAGGTTGCTCTTAGAATAATATCTATTTTCTTTTTAAAGAAAACCACAAATTCTAAGCCACTATCAGTCCTAACCAGTTACCTCACTTTAAAAGAGAAACAACTTTGTTTTAGTCAAAACTGGTGATACATGTGAGAAACACATAAATATTTAAAGAAACAGCAAAAGCTGAAAGTAGAAATACTAATATTGGCTGAACTCTCAAGTACATCTTATGGACAACATTTGATGCCTTTTTAAAAGTTATTCTGGAAAGTTTCCTATAGAGGCCTATATATAATAAATTTTAATGCTTCATTTTAGAAATACTGAATGTGCTCAACTCCTATTAAAAAGAAAACTATTGTTAACAGTGTTGCAATATTATTTGAAGGATAAAATAAAATAAATACAAAGATAATTTCATCCTTCACTTCAGAAAGCGCTTATTACTTGTGAACTTCTTTAGTTTCCAAATCTAATGGGAATCCATGGGCAAAAAGGGTATTTATAGAAAATAAGACAGAGGGAGTCATGTTTGTTATTATTATCGGCTAATTATAAATATTTAGGATCAAGAATTTATTCAGTGGCTAACTTGCTTAGAAATATAACTGCATTTTGGAAAATAGAGGGCTTATGAAACGCCTAGAAAATTATAAATAATTAGTGGAAAATAGCATCTACATCCAATCACAGGGAGAAATAGATCTTAGTAAAATTTTAGTTCCCGTGGTCAGGATGTTTTTCATTATGGTGGCAGTTGGCCACCATCAGTTTGGGAATCTGAGAGATTGTCCAAAAGCTGACTAACAGGAAGACAAGTATAACTGCAGCACAAACAGACAGGAAACAGCTATGTTAACATTAGAAGAAATACCTAATGCAGATGACAGGGGGATGGATGCAGCAAACCACCATGGCATGTGTATACCTATGTAACAATCTTGCACGATCTGCACATGTACCCTAGAACTAAAAATATAATAATTAAAAAAAATGAAACAAACAAACAAAATTTGGTAAGGGCTACCACATAGACTTTGTTCAATGTGCTTCTAGGTCATTATTCACAGAAGTTTTCCCAAATTTCTATTCTATTTCTCCTATTGTAATTACCATCTCCGCTTGCAAATAATTTTTCTCTTATTATTTTTAACAGCTGTAACATTTCAGTGGTGTGGGCTATAACAAATTTCTTTCACCATTTTCTTAGTGTTGATTTTTTTCTTATTAAAAATTGGAGTGCTATTCTGAACGCAGCTATGCCATATCAAGAATAAAAATAAAGTGGAATTACTGGATTAAAATGTATAAGCTTTTAAATGGTTCTTAAAGCATAATTAGGTTTTCTTTCCATGCAGGATTTTTCTACTTACTTTACCACCAGCAGTGTACCAGGTTTACCATCAACTCCCTAACATCGACTAGAATCAAATACATTTAGTTTTGCCCTGACGTCGTGGCTCAGGTCTGTAACCCCAGCACTCTGGGAGGTTGAGATGCATGGATCACCTGGGGTCAGAAGTTTGAAACCAACCTGGACAACATGATGAAATCACATCTCTACTAAAAATACAAAAATTAGCTGGACATGGTGGCCCGCACCTATAATCCCAGCTAGTTGGGAGGCTGGGCTGGAGAATCACTTGAACCCAAGAGACAGAGGTTGCAGTGAGCCGAGATTGCACCACTGCACACATATATATCCAGTTACGTTTTAACATATATGCCAATAGAATTCAGTGGGGTAAGAAAGACTTTTCAACAAATGATCCTGTAACCACTGGATATCCTTATGTTTTAAAATAAAAACACCAAAAGCAATGGCAACAAAACTCAAAATAGACAAATGGGATCTAATTAAACTTAAGAGCTCCTGCACAGCAAAATAAACTATTATTAGAGTGAACTGGCAATTAACAGGATGGGAAAAAAATTTTTGCAATCTACACATCTTACAAAGGGCGAATACCCAGAATCTACAAAGAACTTAAACAAATTTACAAGAAATAAACGACCCAGTCAAAATGTGGGTGAAGGATATGAAAAGACACTTCTCAAAAGAAGACATTTATACAGCCAAGAAACATATGAAAACATGCTTATCATCACTGGTTCTCAGAGAATTGCGAATCAAAACCACATTGAGATAACGTCTCACTCCAGTTTGATTGATGATCATTAAAAAATCAGATGACAACAGATGCTGGAGAGGATGTGAAAAAATAGGAATGCTTTTACACTGTTGGTGGGAGTGTAAATTAATTCAGCCATTGTGGAAGACAATGTGGAGGTTCCTCAAGAATCTAGAACCAGAAACCATTACACACAGAAATCTCATTACTGGGTATATACCCAAAGGATTATAAATAATTCTGTTATGAAGACACATGCACACTTATGCTCATTGCAGCACTGTTCACAATAGCAAAGACTTGGAACCAAACCAAATACCCATCAATGATAGACTGGATAAAGAAAATGTGGCACATAAACACCATGGAATACTATGCAGCCAGGAAAAAGGATAAGTTCATGTCCTTTGCAGGGACATGGATGAAGCTGGAAACCATCATTCTCAGTAAACTGACACAATAATAGAAAACCAAACACTGCATGTTCTCACTCATAGTGGGAATTGAACAATGAAAACACATGGATGCTGGAGGGGAACATCACACACTGAGGCCTGTTGGGATGTGCGGGAGCTAGGGCAGGGATAGCAGGGGATGGGGGGATTGGGAGGGATAACATTAGGATAAATACCTAATGCAGATGATAGGGAGGGGAAGGATGGATGCAGCAAACCACCATGTCATGTGTATACCTATGTAACAACCCTGCATGATCTGCACATGTACCCCAGAACTTATAAGAAGAAGAAGAAAAAAAGAAAAGAGGTATAGGCATACACTCTTTCGTAATCAGAGAGAGAATATAATACTCTTCAAAAATTAGAAAAAATAAAATAAAAATAAAAACAATCTAACACCACTGTACTCCAGCCTGGGCCACTGAGCAAGAGTCCTCAAACAAAAAAACAAAACAAATACATTCAGTTTTTACCTTGAAAGGAAAATGAAGTATTTTTTTAATATAGTTTTTTTTTCCCTGTGGAAATTATCAAATTTCTAAATAATTTTTAAAAAAATCTTTTGTTTGTTAAGAATTAAGATCTTTATTATTTTCTAATAAATTCTTTATGTAATATAACTATTGACGCTTTTGTCCATTGTAGTTTCTGAACATATTTTTCTAGTACCTTTTTAAATTCTTTATTTTGGTTTTCGCATGAACATTGTTAGAATATTAAATTATGATTGATTTTTGCATTTCAGTCTTATAGCCTCTGACCTACTAAACTTACTTATTAGTTCTAAGATTTTTAAATTTAGATTCCTTGGCATATTCTATATAGACAATATGTCAGTTGCAAATATATGTTTTCATTTCTTTCTTTCTGACCTGTATGTCTTTTATTTCCTTTTCTTTTCCTTATTACTTTAGCTAGAACATCCAACACTATATTAAATTACAGTGGTAAGAATACACATCCTTGCTGTGTCCTCAACCTTAGGGTAAAGCATTCTTTCACCAAGAAGCATAGTATTAGCTGTAAGTATTATATACAAGACTTTATCAAATTAAGAAAGTTTCCCTCTATTTGTAACTTGCTGAGCATTTTTGTCATGAATGTGTTTTGAATATTTTTAGTTTTTTTTTACATAAATTGATATGATACATGTGATTTTTTCTTCTTTAGTTTGTTAATATGGCAGATTACAATGATTTTTGAATTTAAACCAGCTTTGCATTCTTGGGATAAAAATCACTCGGTCAAGGTGTATAACATTTTTGCATACTGCTGAACTCTATTTGGTAATATTTTGTTAAGGATTTTTGTGTCCATATTCAAGAGAGATATATTGGTCTGTAGTGTTCTTTGTCTTTACTCTCTTTGTCTGATTTTGGTAGCAGGGATATTAGTTTCATAAAATGAACTGAAAAGTATTCCCCCCTCTTCTTTTTTTCTCTAGAAGAGAGTGGGTAGAATTTGTTAACTGTTCTTTTTTTAAAAATTGTACTTTAAGTTCTGGGGTACATGTGCAGAACATGCAGGTTTGTCACATAGGTATACATGTGCCATGATAGTTGGCTGCATCCATCAACCCGTTATCTACATTAGGTATTTCTCCTAATGCTATTCCTCCCCTAGTCCCCCACCCCCTGACAGTCCCTGGTGTGTGATGTTCTCCTCCCTATGTCCATGTATTCTCATTGTTCAACACACACTTATGAGTGAGAACATGCAGTGTTTGGTTTTCTATTCTTGTGTCAGTTTGCTGAGAATGATGGTTTCCAGCTTCATCCATGTTCCTGCAAAGGACATGAACTTATCCTTTTTTATGGCTGCATAGTATTCCACGGTGTTTATGTGCCACATTTTCTTTATCCAGTCTATCATTGATGGGCATTTGGTTTGGTTCCAAGCCTTTGCTATTGTGAACAGTGCTGCAATGAACATAAGTGTGCATGTGTCTTCATAATAGAATTACTTATAATCCTTTGGGTATGTACCCAGTACTGAGATTTCTATGTGTAATGGTTTCTGGTTCTAGATTCTTGAGAAACCTCCACATTGTCTTCCACAATGGTTGAATTAATTTACACTCCCACCAACAGTGTAAAAGCATTCCTATTTTTTCACATCCTCTCCAGAATCTGTTGTCTCCTGATTTTTTAATAATTGCCCTTCTAACTGGCATGAGATGGTATCTCAATGTGATTTCAATTTGCATTTCTCTAATGACCAGTGATGACGAGCTTTTTTTCATATGTATGTTGGCTACATAAGTGTCTCATTTTGAGAAGTGTCTGTTCATATCCTTTGCCCACTTTTTGATTTTTTTTTTCTTGTACATTTGTTTAAGTTCTTTGTAGATTCTGGATATTAGCCCTTTGTAATATGGGTAGACTGCAAAACTTTTCTCCCATTCTGTAGGTTGCATGTTCATTCTGATGGTAGTTTATTTTGCTGTGCAGAAGCTCTTTAGTTTAATTATTTCCCATTTGTCTATTTTGGCTTTTGTTGCCATTGCTTTAGATGTTTTAGTCATAAAGTCTTTGTCCATGCCTATGTCCTGAACGGTATTTCCTAGGTTTTATTTTAGGGTTTTTATGGTTTTATGTTTTATGTTTAAATTTTTAATCCATCTTGAGTTAATTTTTTTATAAGATATAACGAAGGCATCCAGTTTCAACTTTCTGCATATGGCTAGCCAGTTTTCCTGACACCATTTATTAAGTAGGGAATCCTTTCCCCATTGCTTGTTTTTGTCAGGTTTGTCAAAGATGGCTGTAGGTGTGTGGTCTTATTTCTGAGGCCCCTGTTCTGTTCCATTGGTCTATATATCTGTTTTGGTATCAGTACCATGCTGTTTTGGTTACTGTAGCCTTGTAGTCAGGTAGCGTAATACCCCCAGCTTTTTTTTTTTTTTTTTTTTTTTTTTTTGCTTAGAATGGTCTTGGCTATGCAGTTGATTTTTTTCTAGTTCTGTGAAGAAAGTTAATGGTAGTTTGATGGGGATAGCATTGAATCTATAGGTTACATTGGGCAGTATGGCCATTTTCACATTGATTCTTCCTAACCATGAGCATGGAATGTTTTTCCATCTGTTTATGTCCTCTTTTATTTCCTTGATCAGTGGTTTGTAGTTCTCCTTGAAGAAGTCCTTCACATCCCTATAAGTTGTATTCCTAGGTATTTAATTCTCTTTGTAGCAATTGTGAATGGGAGTTCACTCATGATTTGGCTCTGTGTTTGCCTGTTACTGGTGTATAGAAATGCTTGTGATATTTTCCCATAGATTTTTTGTCCTGAGACTTTGCTGAAGTTGCTTATCAGCTTAAGGAAATTTTGGACTGAGACAATGGTGTCTTCTAAATATATAATCATGACAATTTGACTTCCTCTTTACCTATTTGTATACGTTTTATTTCTTTCTCTTGCCTGGTTGCCCTGGCCAGAAGCTCCAATACTTTGTTAAATAGGAGTGATGAGAGAGGGCATCCTTGTCTTGTGCTGGTTTTCAAAGGGAATGCTTTCCATTTTTGCCCATACAGCATGATATTGGTTCTAGGTTTGTCATAAATATCTCTTATTATTTTGAGATACATTCCATCAATACCTAGTTTATTGAGAGTTTTCAGCATGAAGGGGTGTTGAATTTTGTCAAAGGCCTCTTTTGCATCTATTGAGATAATCATGTGGTTTTTGTCGTTGGTTCTTTGAAAATTTTGTAGCGTTCCCCTTTAAATCTATCTGGGACTAGAGATTTCTTTTTGGTGATTTTTTTGGTTACAAGTTAAATTTTGGGTGAGTTGTGGTAGTGTATGCATTTGAAGATTATTCCATTTTATCCAAATTGTCAAATGTATGTGTGAAGAATTTTAATTATTCAGTTTTCTTTTTTATTATTTTATTGTCTAAAGGGTCTGTGGTGATAATCTCTTTTGTTACTTCTGATTGTGGTAATTGTATCTTTTTTACTTGTTAATATTATATAAAGTTTGTCAGTTCTATTGATCTTCCCAAAAAACGAGCTCATTCTGAGTTCTTTCAGTAGAGATTTCTTTTATTGAGTCTTTCTATGGCTCTGGCAGGTGAAGAAGGGAGATTTCTTTCTTATAACTACCAGGTGGGATTAGAATTTGAGTTCCACTAGTGGGAGTAGGGTTTAGGTCCTCAATCAGCCTCTGCTGATAACAAGGGGTAAGGGCATATTCTTGTTGTGAGGTAGGGGTAAGATTTCTGACTCCATATAGGACCTTCATTGATCTCTCCCTGCCTGAGACTGGTAGAAATGACTCATTATTATCCCCATGTGACTACCAGACACATCACTACTGCTGGGGGTAATGAGAATCCTGATTCTTTCATATGTTTTCTACTGCAGCACCTCAATAAAGAGAGGTAAAGATGGCTCATTACTGTTGAGTGGTACTGAAAGTCCAGGCTCCCCTTCCAATGGTCCCCACTGACACTGCTGGACAGCTACATTGGTTACTATCAAATATGACTAAAATTCTGGTTCCATACTTGGCCTTTCTCACACCAATTTGGTGGTGATGGTGGAGAAGGTGGTAAATTGGAAAGCCCCATTATAGCCAGGCAAGGATGGACATTTAGGCTTACCATGCAACCATTGCTCTCATGGGTGGGGATGGGAAAACATTTTTGTTTTTCTGTTTGTTTTATTTTTTTTTCCCCATGATGTTAAGCTGAAGTAGAGTTTTTGTTTTTGAAAAGCTTTCTATCTTGTTATGTTGGCTTTTCCTTGTCCTTTGATTAGAGAGAGTAGTTTTTTGTTGTTTTTCTCTTTTCTCTTCTCTCTCTCTCTTTCTTTTACTTTTTAAACTTCTGTGGTGTTTTTAAGTTGTTGACTTCTTAAGCACCAAATCTAGTATTTATAAGGCAAAAAGAAAACTCAGGGAACTCAGTACTCTGTTGTTCCTTTGATTCTCAATCCAGGATGGTCTGCCTTCTTCCCTTCACCTTTTATAGTCTTCTTATGTTTGTTTTACGTATAATGTACAGGGTTTTTAGTTGTACCTAGAAAAGAAATGGGAAGAACGTATCTACTCCATCTTCTAAGAAACAGAAGTCTGAAAGTGCTTAAGACATTTTAGAATCTATAAAGTGTAACATTTTAATATAAAAATTTTAAACCTTTAGGAAAGAGCTAAATGCATATTTCATTAGTGTATTAATTCAAAGTTACTTAAGATGACAAATCTGTCACAGAATTACCTAATCACTGATGAAATTACCATGGATCTTATTCAGAAATGTCTTGTTTACTTTGATTTGGAAATGACCCAATGAAAAATTAACATCAGGTCGGCCATAGAAATTGTCCAAAGGCTGCAAAGTCTGCTGATTTCAAAAATCTCTAGGGGTGTCATGTTTTTTCCATTTTTCCATTTTCTTAAAATTACGCTAACATTCCTAACTTGGTCCAGTATGATTTCATTTGGGAGGAGTACAACTGTAAAGATAAAAACTCCAGAGCTTTATATCTGGAGTTTTCATGTTATGTTTGCTAACATGTTTTACATTATCTTCTTTCTCCTTTTTTTTCTTATGTCCTAATTGGACTAGTGTAAGGGTGAAAATTCACTCAGCACTGCTTACATTAAGCCTCCAACTTGATGAGATAGCAGTTTGGTTAAAAAAACTTTGTTTGTGAAATGATTCCCAAAAGCATACTGAGCACATAGGAAAAAAGTCTCTGTGGAGACTTTTCTCCTGTTTAGTACATGGACCATCTTAAATGGGCTTGTACCTGGGTGAGTATGTGGACATTGGCCTAGGAGGAGCCCATGTAAAGCAAATTTTCCTCAAGTATGAAGACTGCCTATGAATGTTTGTTCTTGGGAGAAGGCCTTTCTTTCTGCTTGGAGGGCAGTGCTCAACTTTCGGCCTGTGGGAAACTTCTAAGGCCACACCCAGCCCTGCTGAGATAATTCCACTTCATCACTGGTGAAACAATGATATATCTAATTCTCTGCCCATTTGTACACCTATTTCCACTCATTTATCATAAAGAAAGTGCTTTATAGTAATAAACTAGCTCAATGTTAACCAGGGTAAAAAGATATTTCAATAACTCCTTTACTAAATAAAGATATTTAGTAACTTTATTGAAATAAAGATATTTTAATAACTCCTTTACTAAATAAATAGTAGTTCAAGATAAGTTCACTCTTAGTAAGTTCTAGGTGGGTCAGAGGATAAAATAATTTGGGCTTTATATATAGTATATATATATAATATGTATGTAGATATACATATGTATATATAATACATATATTATGTGTATATATATTAGTTTGAGGATATATGTACACACACACACACACACACACAAATATGCTTCAGTCTGCCATGTCACATATACTCAATATCATCCCATAAGCAACCAAACAATCTAAATGTTTCTTTAACGGCACTTTCCTGGAAATAGCTAACCACTGCCTGTGTTAATTTTCCTTCTTGCTCAGTGCTTCAAATGTTTGTTTAAATTGCAGTCACTTTAGTATGCACAGCAGATTTTCAAAACAGTGAGCTCTTACAGTTTTTTTCCTATGTGCTCAGTATGCTTTTCGGAATCATTCATATTTAAATATTCCCCATTGAGAAATCAGCTCCTATGGAGGTAAACTTAGGGACATCATTTTGATTCCTTTACCTTCTGTGTTGCTCTGTGAAGAACTACAGTGGGAAACAGAACAAAACACAATATTGGTATAGTTTATATAAGTTATTACTTTAAATTCCTTTGACTTTTAACTAGAATGCCTTAGTTTCTGTTATGTGATATCACCAAATATTACTTTTCTGTGAAGTTTATTTGCTAAAGTATCACAACAGAGGGAGAACAGGAAATTCGGATTTTGCTTTAGATAGTTTAGTTCCGTTCATATTTTCAAAAAAGCTACATGTGAAATTTATGCTATTAAAATAGGAATATGTAAGTAAGTAAGGATTGATAACTTTTGAAAAACTATAAAGTAAGAGAGAGGGGAGGAAAAAGACTAATCAAAAACAACTCTTTCCTTTTCCCCAAACTACCTTTCTGAGAAGAAACCATATGCCAGATTAATTGGTCATTGGGTGTGAGAATTCAAATGACTGTCTTTTAAGAGTGATGATCTGTGCATCAGGAACTCAGCACAAGCATAAACATCACCCTCTAGCAGTTTTTACTTAAGTTTTATTTAATGCACGGTTTCTAACTTTGTAGCTATCACTTTAGTCAGGCACTTAGATTTTCTGTTATGTGAGTATTTATATTGCTGGACTGTAACTAAAATAGAGACATTGCTAACTGTTCTTGTCAGTGGACATTTTGGAAAATAGAACACATGACCAATGGTGGTGATGATTATTACAGCATACAATGGTGGTGATGATTATTACAGCATATAACTAATTGAATTGTTGTTGATCGTTTTTCTTGATACAAATTATGAAACGTTAACATCTACTTTACAAAACATTTCTTCACTCTTGGACAGGAAAATGGAAAGGTGCTCTCCTTGTACATAAAGATGACAAAGTCCATTGCCCATCAGAAGTTCAAATTCACATCTAGTTCCAGTGTCTCACCAGGAAAAGGCAGGAGGAGATGAAAGACTTAAATGAAACAAAAAAATGCCAGCCTGTTATGTGGCACATTGAAGCAAGTCTCTGGTTTTCTTGCCTTAAAATAATTTCTCACTTTGAAGAATTAAGCAACACATTATAATTAACTGTCAGGCGGTTTACAACTGCTTGTAGATAATGAAATAGCATATTAATGTAATCAAATTATACAGAACTTTTTTCTTTTTCAAAACTACTTTCATATGCATAATCTCATTTGTTCCTTACAGTATCATACAATATAGGGAAATGTTATTTTTCAAAGGAATTGATGTTGTCAGAATTGATTGACACAGATAAGAAAACACAGTCAGTCTGGAGAACCAGACTATGCCTCTGATTCCTATACCTTGTCTAGTCTCCTAATCAACAGATTAACTCTCATTAATTCCAAAATAAAATCGCTTAAGGCTGAGTTCCTGAAAATAGAGCATAAGACAGAAATTATTTTGCAAATGATTTACTGAGGGAGTGATCTCAGGAGAAACATCTAGGGTTGTGAAGAATGCAAGATAGAGTAGAGGAAGAAATCAATTAGCCAAAGAAGAGGGCTCAAGAGAAGTCTGGCCTCAGCTTGATTACAGAGGAAGCTCCAGAGGATGAATTGCTCCAGAGGTTTCCCCACCATGAAGTAAGAGAGCTGTTGTAAGGACTCTCTGCCCTTCAGTCAGTCATTGGCTCTGAACACCCCTGAGAGTGAAGTGGGGTGCACCTCTCAGGCAGAGCCAGATGAGGTGGCTTCCAGAGTCAGGTAAGGACCACACTTGAAGAATGGTGCACCTGAGAACACCAATTAGGACAGGTGCTCCAGAACGCTAAAGGCACCTCAACAGAATCTGCTACTGATCAATAATTTTAATTCTCTTTTGAGTTGTTTAATTTTTGATCTTATTGTGAATAATTTCAAGTGTACACCAAAGTAGAAAGAATAGCATAGAGAGCTCTAGTGCACATATGTCTGTTATCAGTAATAATCAACACATGGCCAACTTTATTCTGTCTGTAAGTGTTGAGTTCTTAGATACAGGGCTTATCATTCTCTGTATGATAGAACACCAACATACATAGCATAGTTTAAATAATTATTTTAATTGAAATATGCTTGTTCAGAAACAATTTAGTATACTAGAGAGAAACTTGGATTTATGATTTAATTGCCATGATCCTCTGTAGCTTAAAACACTTTGCAATTTTCTACCAAATGTGATATGGAATAAACAGCTTATAATATCAAATGCATTCAGCAGTTTTGCATTAGTTCTCTAGTGACTATTGACCCTGGACAGACCCCAAAGTGCAGCTTGTATAAGAGGGTTTTGAGACCATTATAGAACAAATAGAAAAGCCAATTGGCACCCTAGGGAAAAAGAACTTGGCAGATTCCCATTACTCAGAAGGTTTATTTATTTTATTTATTTATTTTTGAGACAGAGTCTTGCTCTGTCGCCCAGGCTGGAATGCAGTGGCACTATCTCGGCTCACTGAAACCTCAGCCTCCTGAGTTCAAGTGATTCTCCTGCCTCAGCCTTCCAAGTAGCTGGGATTACAGGCATCTGCAACTATGTCCGGCTAATTTTTGTACTTTTAATAGAGATGGGGTTTTACCATGTTGGCCAGGCTGATCTTGAACTCCTGATCTCAGATGATCAGCCCGCCTCGGCCTCCCAAAGGGCTAGGATTACGGGAGTGAGCCATCATGCCTGGCCACTGTTACTCATAAGATTAAGTCCACATATTCAGACATTATACAAGGGTCTACACAATCCTGCCCCAACATCCTGTTGTGTTTCACTTTTCTCAAGTCTCCCATTACACATGCTGTGTTCTTGCCACACTGAACTGCTGTTCCTAAGTCAGTGTGCCTTTTGGTGTGGCTCTGGGCCTTTCAATTATCTGTTTCTTTGTCTAGACCTTGAGACTCCATATTTCTAAATGGAAAAGTTAATCCTAGTTCAAAACACAACTCAAACATCATGTACCTTCAAAAACATTTTCAGCCTTCATTTTTCCTCTTTCCACTCAAATTTTTGGTATTCATCCCCTTTTGTTTTCATCCCAAACCCCTATCCCCATATTTTCCTAGGCAGAGTAATTTCTTTGCCTCCAGTTAATACCCTACATTCCCAGAAATACCCAGGACAGTGTCTTGGTGCCTCATTTGCATTTGCACCAATTGGGGACCTAGAACATGGTGCCCAATAAATGCTTGTTAAATGAACAAAAGAATAGCTCCCTCCTTTGATTCTTATGACATTTGTTACATATATTTACTATGGCTCATACCACATTTTATTGTAATTATCTGTTTCCATGCCTGCCTTGCCTATTGTCTTACTTTGAATTTCTCAGAAGCAGACTATAAGATAAGGATTCTAGAACAAGTGGCTTGTTTGACACTTGATATAAGGAAACGTGATTAAGGTAGTGGAGAAACAAGATGAGGAAAGAAAAGCCAGCATTGTGGGCAACTGGATCTTAAATCTGATGGGGAACTCTGGGAATTTGTAGAACACGGACCTCAGTGTTATCCCACCTGCAGGAGATTGATTTAGGGCTGCTTCTGGAAACCATTAATTTCCATGCCTTCAGCATAATGCACATAGGCAGAGTAGGATTTGGTGGCCAGAAAAAGCCCTCAGATAAAGAGATTTAGGTGCTGGGTGTTGGAAGTTAGCATAGTATGCAGAAAAATGGAGGTGCCAAGGTAGATATGAATGTCAGCCCAAGAGCATCTATTATACATAAGGACTGTATGAGTCACTGGCTTTTTGATCTAGATCTAGTCTACTTTTATTATACCCTTTTAAGCTAATGATAATATAACCCACTAGTTAAATGCTATACAATGAATGAGTAAATCAATAAATGAATAGTATACTGAATGGCTCTATTAAGTTACAGACATGCTAAGAACAACCAGGCTTCTGGGTCCACTGAGCATATCCCAAGACCATAGAACTACCCTGTTCTGGAACGTGATATACTTTCTCACACGGACGGATTTTAAGACTCTCAAAGTAAATCTCTTCTAAAAGATATGTAGCACTGCAGTGCCACCACAGTTATAGATGGTAACCCTACTCTTTAATTGTGGCTTGTCAGTTGAAACTATAAAATGGAATCATGAAAGGTAACCTAACACATTTCAAACTTTTTCCCAAGCCCATTTTCCATTACGTTTCCAATGTGTGGTTATTTCAAGTGAAATGAAATCCATATGTCTCATTTACATTTCTATCTCTAAATATTGCTTTATAAAAACAAGTTTATGTCTTCAGGAACATTTTCAAACATATTGAGTATATTTATCTTTGCCTGAAGATAATCCGACCCAGAAAATTTAAGTGATTTCTGTGTTTTGGGCTTGAGTTGGGTATACAGTTAACATAACCTAGATTCCACCATTAGTACTGTAAAAAGGAATGAGGAATTTTGATCACAATTGCCATATCTAGAAAACGACTGATTATGATAATTTGGTGTTAAAAATTTTTGCTTATGAAAAAAGAATCATTGCAACAAATATTTTTTCATATTAAATGAAAGATACGTGACCAGATTCTCTGAAATATTTGATACAAAATTATTTATAAACATATGCTGAGAATATTAAGAAAAACAACAAAACTATGATGGACCTTAAAAACACATGCAGCAAACATTAGCATAAATTTGGAATAAAACTTACACTTTTATTTGTATCGTGTTGAGTTTTATGTATATATGTGTGGGTGTGTGTACATACAGTGTGCATTTGTGAGAGAGAATGTGCACACATACACAATGGTAAACTTGTATTTCATTTTGCTTATAAATATAATATTGTTGCTGTAGCCTAAGCAATGTTGATATCACGTACTATGAAGTTGATATTCTTTGTAACGTGGTAGGTCACCTTTTTTATTTTCTTGAAATCTATGATAATTAAACACTTTATGTTAAAGTTTTTTCTAACACTTTCTTAGGAAACTTTTCTCTATAGAGAAAAGTTAAGATAAATTTACAGTGAACACCTGTAAACCAATCACCTAGATGCTACCCTGAGCAATTTACTTTTCTTACCATATGGCTATGCATCTCTCTATCCTTTCCATCATTATTCTCAATTTATGTATTTCAACATAAATCACAAACCTCAATACTCAAATACTTCAGCACAATAGATTTCACTGTACATTACCGTTGAACATGACCATGTTTTAAGTTATATAATAGTAATAATTTTAAGCTATTACATTTTAGTCTTTTATAGTTTACAAAATATCTCAAAACAACCTTATGAAACTCATAATAAATATTGTATATTCCCATTTTGAGAAAAAGGAAAAGAATGTAGCATTTGTTCTAGTTTATTCAATTGATATGTCATAGATTCTGCATATAGATCAGGGGTCCCCAACCCCCAGACCATGGACATGTACCAGTCCATGGCCTGTTAGGAATGGGGCCACCCAGCAGGAGGCGAGCTGCAAGGATAGAGATCAGAGTTCAACTATATTTACAGCTGCTCCCCATCACTCATATTACTGCCTGAGCTCTGCCTCCTGTCAGATCAGCATTAAATTCTCACAAGAGTGGGAACCCTATTGTGAACTGCACATGTGAAGGATCTAGGTCGTGCACTCTTTATGAGAATCTAATCCTGATGATCTGAGGTGAGACAGTTTCATCCATCCCCCAACCCTGGTCCATGGAAAAATTGTCCTCCATGATACGGCAGATGAAGAAGGATCCTTTTATTCTTGGTTATGAGTTTTATCATAAATAAATATTACTTCATATTAAATACAGCTTCTGCATTTCTGAAAAAATATCATGCCAGAAAGATTGGAGACCACTGCTACAGATCACTAACAGAGGTCTTATGTCTTCCAATCCAATTTACTGTCAAGCATACTGTAAGGCTGAGGTATTTACACTAAAGATATATGGGTAGTCTTGTTAAATCATATAGTTATTTTTTAGACAATATTATAATTTTTGCTTCAACCATCAAACAATTTAGAAAACTCAAAAGGAGGAGGAATTCTGTAATATTTACCCGTATTTTCACTCTTCTGGATAGCATAAGATTCCTTCCTTTTATTGTTTCCTTTCTGTTTTAAGAACTTCTGTTAACCATTCTTTTAGAGTAGGTGTACTGGTGACAAATTCTCTTACTCTTCTTTCTTTGAGAATTTCTTGATTTCCCCTTTATTCCTGAAGGAGACTTTTGCAGGATATAGAATTCCTTTTTGACAGTTCTCTCAGCCCATGAAAATGTGCCACTTGCTTCTGGACTTTATGGTTTCTGAGCAGAAATCTGTTGTTATTCTAATTAATTTTTTCATTATAGGCAGTTTTTAAGATTTTTGTACTTTAGCTTTTAGAAGTTTGATTATGATGTTGCTTGGCATGGCTTCTTTGGGTTTATCTTGTTTAGAGTTTGCTCACTTTCTTGGATTTTCAGGTATGTGTCTTTTACAAATTTGGGAAATTTTCAGTCACATTCTTTAAATAGTTTTTTATTCCCATCCCCCCTTTTATTTTCCTAACTGGAGCTCCAATGACATGGATTTGAGGTCTTTTCTTGTAGTCCTATGGGTCCCTGTGGCTCTGTTTACCCTTTTCAGTTTATTTTCCAGTTTATTGTTCAAACTGGATAATTTCTATTGTTCTATAATCAGATTCACTGAATGTTTCTTCTTTCTCCTCCATTCCACTGTTTAGTTCATTAATTTCCGGTTTTTAAACATTTATTTTTTTTTTTTTAGTTCTAAAATTTTCATTTGGACTTTGATTCCCAATAAATTTTCACACTCCCCACTAGGTTTTCAGTGATGCCAGCATGCTTGCAATGGGGAGAAATGCCTAGTTACCACTCTCCACATGACCTCCATTAATACCTTGGTTAGAGGTAAAACTCATTACTCCTGGACGGTACTAGAGTTCTGTGTCCCACTTGTCTTCATCTGGTAGTATTCTAGTAGGGAGAGGAAGTGATGCCTTGTTACTTCTGGTTGAGTGTAGAAGTGGAGACTTGAGCTTTCCGCTGACAGCATCTGTATAAACCTGGGAATTGAAATACCAGCTTTTCACTGGCTTTCTCTGGTATCAAACTCTGATATCACTTTCATCTGAGCAAGATATGTTTTGTTAAAGTCAGGGCAAGGGTAGAATTCTAGTCTCCCCATTTGTTCTTTGTTGACATGGGTATACAGTTTTGTGTGTGTGTGTGTGTGTGTGTGCGTGCATTTGGTTGGAGTACAGCAGTTATTGTCTAACTTTTTTTGTCTTACTGGGCTGCCCCTTTCCTGGTGCTGTGTTTACGGAGAGCAGCTTTTCTGGGCATTTCTTTATGTCTGAGCTGGAAATCAAAGTTCGTTTGTTTAAATAAAAATATAGAAAGATGAAAGTAACACTATCTTTTAATGATATCATACAGATAATTTCTATTGACCTTAGGCAAACCTATAAAAATTATCTGTAAAATGTTTAGGAACAACAGATAGAAGAAAAATGTTTGAATGATAATTTAAAATGCACTGGGCACCATATCCAGTAACTTTGTCACAAAAGTAACCATTATGAACAGATTTTAATATGTGTGTATTTCACAGAAAAGATCCACAAACCAGAATACATAAACAAAGAACCCAACATAAATATCGATTCCTAGGATGTTAAGAAAAGACAGAGATCATGTTATACCCAGAGATTTGTATCTTTTTGTACTCAATACATCTTAATTATTAAGACATAAATACACTAATTTCCTTAGTAGCTACATGGATTCCATTATAGGCCTTCATTTTAATTTATTTATTCCATCTTGTAATTCTAATCATTATTTTGGGGGGTTTCTTTTTGCTGTTTTAAATAATGTTAATTTATTCAAATTTTAAATAATGTTAATTTATTCAGTTTTATTGGCATATCTATAATTTTGTAGCAGTGAATTTTGTTTGTCAAGGGTATATGCACTTTATATTTTGATAGATAATATCCTAAAAAGTTATCCCAGTTTGCACTTTCATTAATAATGATACTAAATGAAAGTGCCTCTCTCACAACCTTTCTACCAACTATCAATATTAGTAAACAATAATATATATTTTAAATGCCCATGTATTTTCTTAATGGGTGAAAATATTATCAATTTAATTTGCATTTAATTATGAGTAAGAGTACATCTTTTATTTAAAGGGTTATATGTTTCTAAATCTGAGAGCAATATCTGTGAGCAATATCTGTGTTTACATTTCAGGGTCCACGTGCCACCACTGGACTCTGTAAATGGACTCACGATCTGTTTTAATAATCTGGGATTTACTTAATTAAGTACTCTGCCACTCATTCAGACTTTTCTCCAAAGTGAAAAATGAATTACAATGATCCAGACAAGAGCTACCGATATCATACTTACTCAGGTTCCTCAAGAATCTAGAACCAGAAAAATCATTACACACAGAAATCTCATTACTGGGTATATACCCAAAGGATTATAAATCATTCTATTATAAAGACACATGAACATGTATGTTTATTGCTGCGCCATTCACAATAGCAAAAACTTGGAGCCAACTCAAATGCCCATCAATGATAGACTGTATAAACAAATGTGGCACATGCACACCATGAAATACTATGCAGCCATAAAAAAGGCTGAGTTTATGGCCTTTGCAGGGACATGGATGAAGCTGGAAACCATCATTTTCAGCAAACTAACACAGGGAACAGAAACCAAACACTGCAAGTTCTCACTCATAAGTGCGAGTTGAACAGGTTATGAATCTGAGTAAGTATGATATCAGTAGCTCTTGTCTGGATCATCGTAATTCATTTTCACCCTGGAGAAAAGTCTGAATGGGTGGCAGAGTACTTACTCAACAATTAAGGTAAATCCCAGATTATTAAAACAGATCATGAGTCCATTTACAGAGTCCACTGATAGCACATGGACCCTGAAAGGTAAACACAGATATTACTCTCAGATTTAGAAACATGTAACCCTTTAATAAAAAATGCAGAGTTTTTAGAACAATATCTGGAACTTTAACATAAGCATGATTATTTTTCATATCACCTGAGAAGAAATGATTATGTCATATAATATGCTTATGTAAACTCCAGGGCAATGTTACTTAGCATAGCAATTTTATAAAAACTCTTCATTCTTGAAATACAATATTCTGCTTCTTGGAAATTGAGATGGTGACATAAAATGTAAGAAAAATAATAGTCCTACCTATTGTAGCTTCAAAGTAAATTTTGAGTGATAAATATTTGAGGAAAATCAGCTGTGCTATCTTTTTTTCCGCTTTTTAAAAAATTTATTTATTAGACTTTAAGTTTTGGGGTATATGTACACACCGTGCAGGTTTCTTACGTAAGTATACATGTGCCATGGTGATGGTTTGCTGCATCCATCGCCCCATCATCTACATTAGGTATTTCTCCTAATGCTATCCATCCCCTATCCCGTCACCCACTGCTATTCCTCCCCTATCCCTCCACCCACCCAAGCCCTGGTGTGTGATATTCCCCTTCCTGTGTCCATGTGTTCTCATTGCTCAACACCCACTTGTGAGTGAGAACACGTGGTGTTTGGTTTTCTGTCCTTGCATCAGTTTGCTGAGAATGATGGTTTCCAGTTTCATCCATGTCCCTGAAAAGGACATGAATGCATCTTTTTTTATGGTTACATAGTATTCCATGGTGTATATGTGCCACATTTTCTTTATCCAGTCTATCATTGATGGGCATTTGGGTTGGTTCAAGTCTTTGCTATTGTAAACAGTGCCACAATAAACACATATGTGGATGTGTCTTTATAATAGAATGATTCATAATCCTTTGGGTATATACTCAGTAATGGAATTGCTGGGTCAAATGGTATTTTTCTGTCTTTTAAGGTTAGAAATCACCAAAATAAATAAATAAATAAATAAATAATCTTTGGTACAAATATAGTACAACTACTTTGGAAATCTGTCTGGCAATTTCTATCCTATCACCCAATTGTTTCACTCCTATGTATATACAGAAGTGAAATGAACACATAGTTCACACTTGTGTAGACACACACACACAATGTGTGTAAAAATGTTTATAGAAGCTTTATTCAGAAATAACCCCAAGCAGGATATAGCTCAAATTTCCATGGATAAACAAATTGTGGCACATTCATTCAGTGGAATATCACACACTCATAAAGAAAGTACACAGTCTTGATGCATACAATAACACATAAATTTTTTTCAAAAGTATGCTGCATGATGGAGCTTGAAGCAAAAGAGTACATTACTATATGATTCCATTTACACAAAGTTTAGGCACAGGCAAAAATTAATCAATGCTGATAGAAATCCAAAGAGTTACAGTCAAGGGATTAACTTGAAAGAGGCATGAATTAATCACTCTGGCAATGAAAATGTCTATCTTGATCTGCTTGATGGTAATAACCAGTCGTGTCCTGGTAAATGTTTTAACAACTGCTCTCTGGGGGATTAAAAAATGTCCTGCTTTCTAGCATTTGCAAATTTCTGTGTTGTAAATTCTGTTTGAGTGGTTGATCTCAAATTACCAACTTGACATCACTGAAGCAAAGCCAAGAAGAAATGTGCACAGTCAGCACTTATGAGCTGTTACGAGTCAGCCTTAGTGCATTACTGGTTGCAAGGAAGTATATATTTGCCAACATTCAAGTTGCACATCTAAGATTTGTAGACTTTACTGTATTGAATTTTTATTTCAAAAATACTCAAAAAACTTATAAAAAGGAGAAAAACATGAAAATTCCTCTGACCCTTTTAGTAACCTGAAATCTCACATTGAAAGAATCTTTTGCTAACATCACCTTTATTGCTTCACTAAGATATATTTATGAAGTGTCTAAGTTTACTACATTATATCAAGTGGAGATGAATATTATAGAGATGAATATTCCTTATCCCTTAGTGAACTTAAGGTACAATTAGAGAAACATAATAAATACATTCAATAGTTGCAACATATTGTAGTAAATGTAAAAACAAAGTACATACATACCAAGTATCAAGTGTTATAAGGCACTTATGTTCTTTTATCTAATAAAAGAATAATAGAAAAGAGAACTCTTCACAGTATTTTTCCCCCAACTTCTTGCCTTAAATGAAATCTTATTTAAAGTTTATCTGTGTGCAAGTGTTTTGATGCTTCTATGTGACCAGTATTCTTATACCTCCACGAAACTGTGATTTTTCATTATCATTCTATACTTCTGTTTTTGTGAGCTAGTATTCACTTTGTCAACCAGGCTGGAGTACAGTAGTGCAATCATAGCTTACTGCAGCCTCCCCCTCTAGGGCTCAAGTGATCCTCTGACCTTAGCCTATAGAGTAGCTGGGATTATACACATGCGCCATCACCTCAGGCTAATTTTCCTTTCTTTATTTTTTTTTTAGAGAAGAGGTCTTGCCCTGTTGCCTAGGTTGGTCTAGAACTCCTGGACTCAAGCAATTTTCCCACCTCGGCCTCTCAAAGTGCTGGAATTACAGGCGTGAGCCACCACACCCGGCTCATCATTCTGTACTTCTAATATTTACCTGCCTTTAGGTCACATACTACATTCATGGGGGACTTTCCCCCTGCTCACAGCAGTCTTCTAGACCCCCAATCCTGCCATCCTAGGAAGTTATTTCAGCATCCCTGAACATGGCAGCCCAAGTCAGGAATCACTTAATTCTTATGTCCTTTGCTTTTGTTCTACCTCAGTTGTTGTCTTTTAGGTGTATATTGCAGCATTGTTTGCCAGAATTTCTATAACTTCAAACTCAGCCGACTTTGTATCTCAAATTTCTATTTTTCCAACTTTCTCCACAATCTACTGCTCACACTGATTAAAAGTTATCTTAGGTTTCAAAAAATGTTTCCAGTCCCTTGTCCTTGCTCTCACACTTTCTCTGGAGTTAGTCATTCTATTTCAGACTTCCCTCCCAAGGTTGATCATTTTCTAACCATCTGCCACTGGTTTTAATAAATAGTAGTTGAAGGAATAACTGAGGATCTCCAATGCGGATGCCAGAAATAAACACAAAGTAACTCTGCTAACACAATGGTTTCAGGTAAAAGCTATAACAAGCTTAATTAATTGTGAGTTAAAATTAAGTTGTATTTAGCACATCATGCTAAAGTGGGTAAATACATCTTTGCAGGAAAATTATAACATGCTTATATCTAGTTATCTGAATGGTGACAATTTATTCCACCTTAAATCATTGTCTTTAAAACTATTGGTCTTTTTGTGTTCTAAAAATTTACAAGTTACAGTTAAAAATCTTTTTCAAAAATTTGTAAGCTAAACTTATTTCTATTTCCATTTCTTGGTATTGGATGATATCTTTATTTAAGTTGTCCATCCCTGATCAGGCTTCACAAATTCTCTGTTAACCATTCAAGAAAGGTGGTTATTTAAATATTAGTGAACAACAGCAATGCCACATGCTGGGGAGGTACTTTGCCAACAATTTTGTACTTGCTCTTTGTATTTCTTGAGGACCCAGTGCTATAGCATCAGATGTTAATAATTTTAATTTCTAACATATTAACCTACCTATCCTGCCTCTAAAGAGACACAGCATTAAAAGTGCATTTCTGAGGTTATTTTTAATAATTTGAATATAATTATTACACCTATGTCATATTCTATAAGTTTCAATATTGTGTATTTTCAAACTAAGTTATTATATTGTTTAAAAGATATAGATTATCCTTCACCCCCTGACTTATATGAAAAGACATCTATAGATATATGAAATGTGTTTATTTATAAATAAAAGTTAACATTCTAACTGAAGAAATATTTAAAAAATAAAATCTATCTTACTTTGAATGTTTTCAACTTTTTAGACTATCAAGTTGTAATAATTTTATTCTATAAAAATCTGAGAAAGATATTGCTAGTAAAAGTATATTGAGGTATAAAAACAGAAAATAAAACTATTCTATTTCACCTGCAGATAAAATTTTACTTGGTGTATACTATTAATAGGAGTAGGTCATTTTCACTGTAAAGTGATGTAATTGGCATACCCTGAGAGATTTGGTCAGAAATCGTCAATAAAACCCACATTGTGCTTTCACAGAGGGTGTTCTGGAGGACCCATTACAGGCATTTTAAGCAATTCATAATATTTTTGTTTTATACGATTGGTGACTCACATAAGTAATCATATTGTACTTTTTATTAATACTTTGACCAATAAAATAATTAGAGGATACTCTTAATGAATGTTATCTGGTCACGTTGAAGAATACTTGTCATTTCAATTTCCTTTTTTTTTTCTTTTTCTTTCTTTTTTTTCTTTCATTCTTTCTCTTTCTGAATAAACATAACATATATATAAACAAAAAAGATACTAAATCACATACCTAACAACATTCATGTTCATGGGATTTTTAAGCATAAATTTAAACTGAGATTCATTTTCATATTAAAATGAGAATACTCAGTAATATCTTAAGATTAGTTAAGAAATTTATGTCTGTTCAAATTCTGGTTTAAGAAACAATCAAATATCTTTTCTATATTGAGTCAGCATCCTACCAAATTTTGAAGGAACACAGAGTTTATTTTGAATTCATTGTATTTTATATTTGAAAATGAACTCCAAACTATGTTTATATGCATGTGGTAGGAAAGGATAATATTAAAAAATTGGATTAATCCATCATGTCTTATCAATTGATCTAACAGTTTTGGTACCAGGAAATGATTCTGCTGCTAGCAAACCATCTAGTGAGTTGTTAGTGCAATGACATGTGTTCACACTCAATAATGTTAAGGCATATTGATATGAAGATGTTCAGCAAAATATTAAAATAATGCACTTGATTAATGAACAAGAAATGTATTTGTGTACACTCTCTTAAACTTATTAACCTGCTTATCCTACCCTTAAAGTGACAGAAGCATTAAAAGAGCATTTCCAAGGGTATTCTTAATAATTCAAATATAATTATTATAGCTACTTCACATTCTATAAGAGTTTCAATATCACTTATTTTCAAACTAAGTTCTATATTGTTTAAAAGATATAGATTATAGATTATTATCCACCCCTAACTTAACTAAAAAGACATCTATAGATATATGAAATGTATTTCATATATCTATAAAAATGTTTTTATTTTGTTTGTGGCATGTGGTTAGATATTTACAGAAAGAATCAATTTTAATCACCAAAAGGACTTTCAAACATAATGACATTCAACTTAAAATGGAATAATGACTAAGTTTCTCATGTAGACTCAGAAGTTTGTTCTATCATCCCCAAATTATCATTATGAAATGTTATTTTACCTTTTAAAATCTCACTCTGTAACTCACAGGTTAAATGCCAAAATTTTTTGCTTTGTTTTGTTTTGAATTTTCATTTGTGTGAATTGCTTAAGTTTGCAAAATTCAGAAGGAAATCTCTGCAGTACAGATTTTGTTGAAAGATTTCCAGTATTTCCTGCATCTGTTGGGTGGAAATGGTACCCAATGTCACTTTTACAACCACTTCAGTGAAAAACAGAGGTGGAGAGAATCTAAGTTTAAAACAATGGATAAAAAAATGTTAATTATTTTTAAAGTTAAAAAATGTGTTTTAAGCCTAGTTCCTGCAAAAGTTGAAATATTGGTTATTTCTTATCCTATCTGAATTCCTTTAGTACCTTACCCCTATGTTGTAACTAACTTCAAGGAGGTAATTTTTCATTACATGTGCATTCACATGTCCTCTCTTAGTTTCTAGCAGTTTCAACTTCCAGATACCATTAATTTTTCTATTAGTCTATAAACCATAGTTAATTAAGAAAAAAATCCTATGTTATTGTATTATATTACAGCACTACTGTCATTTCAAATAATATTTAAAATGCTACTTGGAATTAGAAATTAATCTTCACACATTCTTAAATATTTTCTAAATGTTTTAAACATCATAGTGGCAATAGAAAGAACACTTGTAATAAGGAGTCTAACTTCACTTTTTATGTTTGACTCTGGACAGCTTTCAAGCCCCATCTTCTTCTTCTTCTTTTGTACCATCTGGGCAAGCTGATAAGAAAACTTACATACATTCCCTCCTTCTTTTGACATTTTTGAGAGATTCAAATCTTGAAATCCTTCAAGTTTTGAAACTTTTCCCCAATTCCTAGCCACTATAAAGACACAAGCTACACTCTCTGTCTCATTTAACCCATCCCAAACCTGCTTGTACCTGACCTGTTTTCTCCGGGAATCCCCCTTTAAATTGTCCTTCTGAAGGGGCACAGTACATTTTACTTGATTACAAATGGGGCACTTCAAGAGCCCTGCCATGACACACGATTTTTGTAGGCAAGATCTTAACCACACTCAACTTTTCTCTAGGCACAGAGGATGCTGTTCCATTGATGATCTCAGCCCCACAGCTGGATTCATCCCCTCCCACTCCTTGCTGATCTCATCCCTGCAGGTGTGTTTAGGTCTCATGATGACATCAGTTCCACAGCAAGATTCATCTCTGATGATGACTTCAACCCAACAGTTGGACTTATTCTAGATGGAATCATGCACAACTTTAAGTCCCATTAAAAATATATATAAAATGTGTTTTTCAGCCCCAACCACTGTTAGCTTATTCTCTCCTCCCTTTGCTTCCTACTTCCAGACCATTACTTTTCTAGCACCTCCCCCTGATATAACATTATCCACCAAGAAGGCATTACAAAATAATGTAGGTGTCACTTACAGCTCATAGTTGATATTTTGAAGCATACTAATTGTAGGGTATCTCAGTTACCTGGATGTAAGGCGGTTTTTCTAGCTGATCTTAAATAAATTTTACAAGAGTGTAATCTGCCTCCTATCGGTCTTTAAATCTATATCTCACTTGCTCTCCTAGCCTATTTTTTTTTTTTAAGAATACTAACTTCATCCATTCAGGATGGCCTCCTATATATCCCAATCTAAATGTTTACTGGCAACGTATCAATTCTTGATTGCTCATGCAAAATGCCAAGTCTAAGAGCATTTAGATCCTTTTGCCCCTAAGGGTTATTGTCACTGCCCTAAATACCTCATTTAATGCTTGCTCTTTCCTTCACTTCATACTTTCCCTCTCTATTTCATTTATACCCTCTGCATTTTGGCTCTAAATACAACCTTACAATGATGCTGAACATATTCTCATCAACATGCTCTGGCATTATTGTGTGTGAACAGACTTAATTTTGCCATCAACTCACTAGAGAGGCCTGCTAGCAACAGAATCAACTCCTGGTGCTGAAGTAGTTAAGTCAGTGGTCAAGACACTCTGGTTTGATCCAGTCCTTTGATCTAGTTCCATTCTACCGCATGCATGTAAACATATTTTGTTTTGTTATACTTTGTCAGCTCCTTTGTTTTCAGAGTCTTGAAACTTGCTGATCGTGTCTTTTTCTGCTTCTTACACAATGTCAGAGAACACTGGTTGTCCTATTCCCTCCCTCAGTTTGTTGTTTGGCTTCCTGCTCATCTCCTGTCCTGTTGGACCGTCTGCTTCCCTTGGATTTTGGCTTTGTCTGCCCCTTCATCCCTCTGTGGATACTTGATACCTGCCTGCATAGATTTTCTCTATTATGCTGCCCTTCCCCTCTACATCCATTATTTACATGGGTCTTCTTGACTTACCACTTTCTAGCCCTGGTCTTTTTTCTTCTCCAAAACCTCACATTACCTCAATAATCACTCAGATGGTCACCTGTCTCTTTAATGTCTTTAAATGGTTGCTCTGTCAGGATTTGGAACGTGTGGATGCCTCTGGCGACATCACGGTGTGCAGGGGAAGCCTGTTGCCCATGCAGCCCAGCATCATGTGCTCTCCTTGTTAAAATCTGCACCTTTCCTATTGCCCTCTAATTCTCCGTACATGTTTGTGTGTTGTTGACCATACAAGAAAATAAGCCATTTCTTTTCTGTTGGGCTTGCTATAAGATTAGTTATAAGCTTGGAGATTCCTTGAAATTATCTGGTCCCTTGGAAGGGAGTGCTTCCCTTGTCTCATGTCATGGTGAGAAAGGAGATCTGGAATTGATTCATAGATTTATAAATCATTGTCAGGTGTGCTGCAGTGGAAGCCAACGGCATGTGAGCTCACTGAGGGACTATCTGCAGAATGAGAACACTTGCCAAATAGAACTTTGGAGGAAAGACCAATATTTCATGGTTAGGTTGAAGAAGAAAATCTACAGAAGAAAAGAAGAGAGTGGCCAAAATAAGTAAGAAGAAAACTGGGAGCCATAGCTGAAAAAAAGCAGAAAGAATGTTTTGAGAAACAGGATATAATCAACAACATTAAAACGTGCTGAAAGGCCGAGTAAATTAGAACTGAAAACTGGATTTCTTTGATGATCTTGGAAAAAGCTACTGCAGTAAATGGGTGGAAATCAGAAATGAGAAAGTGGAGATAGCAAGTACATTTATTCTTTCATAAAGCTTGATTCTGCAGGGAAAAAAATTTACTCCTTTTATCTGGTCTCAGATACATATTAATCACAAAGAATGGACCTTTACTAAAGACTTTTGAAAGTTATTTCCATTGTTATAAAGAGGGTCTGGTTAAAAAAAGGATTTTTAAGTTGTTCAAGTAATAGGAAGAGAAGAGATAAGTGAGATGTCTGAAGGATACACATTTTGAGTCGTACCTGTTTGTTTCATCATCATCATAACTAGTCAATATCTTCCTCAACTTTACCTTAAGCTCTATGAGAGAATGTACAAGAGCAGGGAAGCAGAGTGACGCAGTTACACATCCCACATTTGGGAGTTAGGGTGTCTGGGTTGAAACTTCGGCTCTACTGTTTTCTAGCTATATGACGGTGGACAGGTTATTCTTCTCTGGATCTGAATTTTAGCCAAATAATGCCTTTTTCTAGGGCTATGAGAATTAAGCAAGCCTAGAGTAGGCAGATAATTTAGAACTGTATCAAGCATAAACATAAATCTTTATTATAATTATAGAGATGTAGCCTATTTTGCTTATAATCACATTCCTGGTGTTAAGTACAACACCTGTATATAGCAGGCACCGAAAAATATTTACAAAATTTGTATATCAAATGGATGAAAGATCATTTGAATGAATGGATGATTTTTTTCTATATATAAGTATGTTTGTATTAGCATTGTATGTATATGTCTATCTCTATGCATGTATACGTATATAGAGATATAATTGTCTTTATACAGTACCACATTGAGGCAAACACATTTAAAATGTAGAGGTGGCAAAAGACACCTCTATATAATTTTTAAAGCTATATAATTCATTAATTTTGCAAGATGTTAGAAATTGAAAGGAAATTCTTAATGAAAAGCCATGGAAATGTTTCTGTGTAATGAGGGACAAAAGGAAAGAGAAATGGCATTTATTCCTCTGCCCTGTCACTTTGGCTTTATGTCAACAGCTTAAGAGGTAGTACTGAAGCAAGTGAGTGATTTCACAGGAGTCTTAAAAATGAAAATGATTTTGCATATTAAAATAAAGGAACTGAAGATCAAACAGACTGAAAGAGAAGAATAAAGAACAAAAATAATTATATTTTATCATAGATAATAATATCTCTTCACTTTCCTGAAATCAACAACCAAGATGACTAAGGTATTAGGACATTGCTCGGCATACTGATGGTTCTCTGTATTCAATACATATTTCTAGTGTTAGGGAAATTTAGCAGTGATAGCCAACTGGGAACTTCTGCAAATAAAATCATAAAATGCAGAAGTTTTATGGTCACCTGACTCCACGTTCAGTGTTCTTTCCCTGTACTACGATTGCTCCATTTGAACTAGTTTGTTTTGTGGAGCTTTTTAGACAAAGAAAAGAAAACATTTACTAAATGTGGTGAGCTGCATTCAATAATGTATACATTCCTCATTTAAATTCAAAAGAATCTTTTACTTTTTTCATATTTAAGACAAGGTAATTGGAAAATTGAAATTCAGTGCCTTCCCAAAGCAACATTATTCACTGCATAGTGATTATAGATTTATTTAACAGTTATTCAGTAAACATAGTTTATGACTGATAACTATCTGAAAAAAATGATGTTTATTTTTTCACTTAAAAATATATTGAAGTCTAATTTATGCACAATAAATGTTCCAATTTAAAGTGAAAGTTCAATGAGCTTCAGCAAACAAATACAACCATGTAGCCATTACGCAGAACAAGTACAGGATATTTGCTTTACCCCAGAAAGTTTCCTCCTGTCTCTTTCCATTTGTCTCTTTCCTTCATCCCAAAGTCAACTGTTATTCTCATATCTAGTATCGTATGTCATTTTTGCTTGTTTTGAGCTTTATGGAATTTCAGTTATGCAGTATGAACTCTTTGGCCTTTTCCATTCAACATAAATTTTTGAGACTTTTTTCCAAGTTGTTTCATATATTAGTAATTCATTACTTTTAATTTTGGGGCAAGATTATATTGTTAATGTATTGTACAGGTTTTTAAATTTTCCCATTGATGGACATTTGTATTTATTGTTTTTTATGAAAAAAGTTTCTGTGAACATTGTTGAATTAGTTTTTTGTAGAAGTACATTTTTCATTTCTCATAGAAGTGTAATTGATGAGTCAATGAGTAAGCATGTTTTTAACTTTAGAAGAAATTGCCAATTTTTTTTTCAGACAGGTGGTGTAATTATACACTCATATAATGTATGCAAATTTTGGTTGCTCCACTTCAACCTTATGTAGGTATTGCCAATCTTTTTAAGTCTAACCATTGTAGTGGGTGTGAAATAATATCTTATTATGCTTTTAATTAGCATTTCTCTGGTGACTAATGATGTTGAGCATTTTTACAAATGCTTATGTTCAAGGCTTTTGGCTTCTATGTATAGGTCTATAACTTATCTTCAATTAACTTTTATATATAATGTGAGTTAAAGGTAAAGGTTTTTGGTTTGTTGGATTGTTTTTGTTTTTAAATGTAAGGATATCCAGTGGTTACAGGATCATTTGTTGAAAAGTCTGTTCTTATCCCATTGAATTCTATTGGCATATATGTCAAAAAGTAACTGGATATCTATGTGTTAATCCATTTCTGAACATAGAATTCTATTTCACTAATCTTTTTGTCTATTTGTATGAAAACACTACATTGTCTTATTACTGTGACTTTATAGTGAGCTTTGACATTAGGTGCTATATTCCACTAAATTTGTTATACTTTTTGAATACTGTTTTGACTATTTGAGGTCTTTTGTATTTTGTATAAATTTGTATTAAACCAACATCTTAATGTTGAGTCTTCTAATCCATGAACATGGCATGTTTTCATTTTTATTTAGAACTCCTTTAACTTCTTTCTATAATGTTGGAGATTTTCAGTTTAGATATCTTCTATACTTTTGGTTAAATTGTACTTTTGCAGAATTTAAAAGAAGTTTTTAATGTAAAAATAATGTTATATAAATAAGGAGATTTTTACTTCACTTTTTTCAAATACATGATTTTATTTTTTTCTTGACTTCATGTACTAGGTAAGACTTTCTCTACAATATTGAATAAAAGTAGTAATAATGGACATATTTAACTTTTCCCAATATTTCACCATTAAATGTTAATTAAACTCTATTTTATTGTTGTTCTGTTTTGTTAGCCTTTCATTACTTTTTCAAGATGAGAAAATTTCTCATTTTTTGGGGAAGGAATTGTTATTACATATTACTGTTGACTTATGGAAAATAAATTTTTACATTTATTGATTGGTCTCCTTTATTTTTTAACAGCAAATTACATTAACTGATTTGCAAATTTGAACTTGTTTAATTCCTGATAACTATTTGGAAAACATGCTTGATCATTCATTATGTATTATTCCTTTTCATATTGCTGGATTTTAATTTGATAATATTTTGTTGAGAATTTTTGCATCTCTGTTCAGTAGTGCTACTGTATCATAAATTTATTTCCACGTTATCTTTTTATTTGAAATCAGTGTTATTGTGCCTTATATAACATGTTGAGAAATTTTTCTTCCTCTGTTTTTCATTAGTGTCATATTGAAAAAAAATTTTTTTTTGGGCTAGAGTCTTGCTCTGTTACTCAGGCTAGAGTGTAATGGTGCTATCTTGGCTCACTGCAACCGTTACCTCCTGGGTTCAAGTGATTCTCCTGCCTCAGCCTCCTGAGTAGCTGGGATTACAGGTGCCCACGACTGTGCCCAGGTAATTTTGTATTTTAGTAGAGACAGGGTTTTGCCATGTTGGCCAGGCTGGTTTCGAACTCCTGACCTATGGTGATCTGTCTGCCTTGGCCTCCTAAAGTGCTGAAATTACAGACGTGAAGGACCATGCTTGGCATGATATTATTTCTTTTTAAAAATCTTTTATAGAATTCAGCAGTAAAACCACTGATGCCTGGACATTTTTTTCTGGAAATAAAGGTTTTAATCATAAAGTTTCACATCAACAGGCAAACTTTTCACATCAACAAGCAAAGTAGAAAAATCATATGATCATATAGATACAGAAAAAGCACTTGATAAAATTTAATGTCCATTTATGATTTTAAAAAACATCTCTCAGCAAACTAGGAATAGAGGGAAACAGCTTTGATAAAAACATCTACAAACACCTACAGCTAACTTCATCCTTAATAGTGAAAAAAAGATACTTTCCTCTTAAAGTCAGAAACAAAGCAAAATGCCTCCCTGTAGTCTCCAGTGTCTTCAGAGAGCAAGAATTTTTACTTTTTAGAAAAATTTATAGTTATAATTATCATCAGCAGACATGTGAGTTTAATCTTAAATATTCTGTCATTAATGGAAGATAGAAGCCTCTTGATTTTTAAAAATGCTACATTCAAATAACTTCAGATTCACGGGAAATTGCAAAAATAGTACAAGGAAGTGTTATGTACCCTTTATCCAGTTTTCCCAAAGAGTTACATTTTACACAATTATGGTACAATATCAAAACAAGGATATTGCCATTGGTGTCTCTGTGTGTGTATGTGCGTGTGCTTGTATAGTTTTGTGTGACTTTAGCACATGTGAAGATTAGTGTAACCACCTGCAATCAAATGTGTCATCAATTATGTGTGCAGTCAATTATGCCATCACCATAAATTCCTACCTCCTGGTCCCACTTTCATAGCCATCCATTGTCCTCTAACCATCCCCAACTCTTGGCAACCACCAATCTGGTTTCTATACTTATAGTTTTGTAATTTGAAGAATATAACATAATTGAAACAGTATAGTATATGTATATGACCCTTTGTCCTTTTAAGGTGATATTTTTTTGACTCAGCATAATGTCTTTGAAATCAAGTTGTGGTATGTATCAATAGTTCATTACTTTTTACTGTTGAATAGTATTTCATGGTGTGGTTGTGACATTTTATTTCAGCACTTACCTAATGAGAGGCATTTTAATTGTTCTCAGTTTTTCTTTTTCTTTTTAAAATGCAGCTGATAGGAACATTCCCATAAAGACTTTTGTTTGAATGTAAATTTTTGTTAATCTGGGAGAATTGCTTAACAGTGTAATTACCGAGTCTTGTGATAGGTGGGTGTTCAGTTATTCAAAGAAACCGCTGAATTATTTTTCAAAGTGGCTCTCCCACTTTATAGTCCCATCAGCAATGTATGATATGAAAAGTCCAGTTTTACACTGCCTCTTTGCCAGAATTTTATATAATAACTGTTTTGCTATTTTAGTTGTTTAATATATATTTTGCAATATCTCAGTACTGTCGTCTTAGTTTGCATTTTCCTTGTGGCATATAATATTGAGTACCTTTTCATATCTTTTTCTCATCCATATATAAACATCTCTCTTTGTTCTTTGCCTATTTTCTAATTGGATTGTTTGTTTATTTGGTTGAGTTTTGAGGGTTCTTTATAAATACTAGATATGAGTCCTTTATCATATGTATCTCTTGCAAATATTTTTTTCTCAACCTTTTCATTTTCTTTACAGGGTCTTTTGCAGAACAAAAGTTTTGAATTTTAATGAGCTTTAATTTTACAGGTTGATATGGTTTGGCTGTTTCCCCACCCAAATCTCATCTTGAATTGCAATTCCCATAATCCCCATTTGTTGAGGGATGTACCTGTTGCAAGGTAATTAAGTCATGGTGGTCGTTACCCCCATGCCGCTGTTCTTGTGATAGTGAGTGAGTTCTCACAAGATCCGATGGTTTTATACATGGATTTTCCCCCTTTGCTTGGCAGTTCTTGCTGCCACCATGTGAAGAAGGACATGTTTGCTTCCCCTTCACCAGGATTGTAAGTTTTCTGAGGCCTATGCAGCCTTCCTGAACTGTGAGTCAGTTAAACCTGGTTCCTTTATAAATTACACAGTCTTGAGTATGTCTTTATTAGCAGTGTGAGAATGGATTAATACATGTTTGTGTTTTTTTTCTCACCTTGTGGATTATGTCTTTGATCATGTCTAAACACTCTTTACCAAGGTTTAATTCTTAAAGATTCACCCTCTGTTTTCTTATAAGAGCTTTACAGTTTTACATTTGAAACTGTCACTCATTTTGACTTAAAATTGTCTAACGTGTGAAGTTTAGATTAAGGTTCTTTTTTTTTTTTTGGCCTATGATATACAAAACAAAGACTATTCTTCATTGGTAGGGATATTTAATAGAGATTTTCTTAAACCTATATCAATTTTAGGAGGTTTGACATTTTCACATTGTGGAATGTTCCATTTCATGAACTTGACATGTCGCTTCACTTATTTAGATATTCTTCGGTTTTTTTAACCAGTGTTTTATAGTTTTCAGCATATAATTCCTTTATATGTTTTGGTGATTTATACTTAAGTGTTCAGTACTCATCTAACTTCCTTATCATAATTTCTTCAGAAATAGATAAACATCTCACTGTTAATCATTAAAAGTGATGTTATATTTTACATTTTGCTTTTGTTTTTCATATATTCATGGTTGTTTACAGAAACAAAACTGATTTTTGTATGCCGATCTAGTATCTTGTGACCTTAATGAAATCAGCTGTTAGTTCCAAGAGTAGCTTTGTAGATTCTTTGGAATATTCTACATAAACAATCATGACATCTGCAAATAGGGATAGTTAATTTCTTCTTTTATGAACATTATGCCTTTTATTTCCTTTTTATGCTTCTTACATGGGCTGGAACTTTCAGTTCTATTTTGAGTAAGGGCAGATGTGTTTGCCTTGTCCCAGATCTTAGGAGAAAAGCATTCAGTATTTTTCCATTACATACGATATTAGATGTGGGTTTTCTGTATTTGAAGAATTTTCCTCTAAACTGTAATTTTCTGAATTATTCTGTAATGAATAGATGTTGAATTTTATTAAATGCTTTTTTTGTATCAATTGATATGATTATGTGATTTTTATTTTTCAGGCTTTAATATGATAGATTATATAGGTTGTTTTCAAATATTCAACCAGTCATTCAACTAATTATACACCACTTGGTCAGTGTGTATAATTATTTTTATACCTTGCCAAATTTTATTTGCTATTATTTGGCTAAAATTTTTTACAGCTGTGCTCAAGGAATATTGGTCTGTGATTTCCCAGTTTGCTATTCTTTTTGTACTGATTTGTCTAATTTTGGTATTTGGATAATACTAGCTTCATAAGATAAATTTAGAAGTATTCTCTTTTCTATTTCTTTTAAGAGACTGTATAAATTGGTGTTAATTCTTACTTAAACATTTGGTAGAATTCTTTAGTGGGACAGTTCTTGAGATGACTCTTAGGAGTTTACGATTCTGAATTAAATTTTGAAAATATTTTTAGAGTTACTCATTTCTGGGCCACCAGACATTCTGTGGTTTTTAAAGAATGTTATAATTTCTGGGAGCTATACTTTTCTTCCAGAAAGGACATGACAAGAAAAAATTTCTGACTCTGGTATTACTTTTCTTTTCTCACTTCATATTTATAATTTTGTTATTCTCCTACAGTAGTAGTTTCCAAACCTAATTTTTTAAAGTAAGATGAAGTCTTGGAAGACCAATGTGAAAAACAGATAAAAGAAGCGGTGAGGGTTACCAGGGCTCTGTCTGATATTTACTCCTGAGACC
Source organism: Cacajao melanocephalus (assembly GCA_963573385.1). Lineage (NCBI taxonomy): Eukaryota > Metazoa > Chordata > Mammalia > Primates > Pitheciidae > Cacajao > Cacajao melanocephalus. The sequence goes on from CAUYLG010016557.1 coordinate 35,767, forward strand.
TCTCTTTGAAATGAACGAGGCTCCTCTGTAGGACACTCATCAGTGTCTCTGGTCAAGAGAAATAGAGCATCTGAATGTGACTCTAGAAACACCTCTGTCACAAACTTTCTGTGTGACTTCAATTCAGTCTCTTCACTTCTCTAAGTTTCATTATCCACTCTGTAGAAGAAGGCATTGAAATTGATCAGACATTTGCACATAGAATACACCAGACACACAAAAATTACATGCAATATTTCGTGCCTGTGCATATATGTGTGCACTTTTCTGACACAATGTGCAGAATTTATATTAAGTTTCTAATATGGTCTGTGACCTAAAAACAATTAGGAAACAAGAGACTATCAAATGCTTTCTATTTCATTCTAACTTTGCAAATTTGTGATTCTAACTCATTGTGTTATAAATATGATGAAACCATAGAGTATTATGGTTTGTATTTCCTAGAATTTTAAGATTTTTTTCTGCCTTTTATTTACATTTTTATTTGATTCTGATAATAGTCTAGTAACATGGCAGTGCAGTTATTTTTGTATCTGTTTTATTGGAGAGAAACAGTGTACATGGCTTGCTCAAGGTAGATAAAATTGCTATGAATATTTATGTACCATCCCTTATATGAATATGCCTTTATGTTTCATTGCTCTTGGATATACAGATTCAGAATTCCTTTTCTTCATATTGCTGCCCCCACATACACCAAATAAGAACTGTTAAAGAGTCATTCTGAGGATAATTTTCTGCTAACATGATCTATGGTCGTGTAATTCACTTAGTGTAAGTAAGGTCAACTTAAATTCTAAGAAGGTGGAAGATAGTCCATTAAATTTATTTCCAAGTTACAACTGAAGCAACTCTACTATCTACAGAGTGTGGCTTAACCAGGATGCAGACGGAAATAATCCAAAATTTGAACTAAAAGAACTTTTGGGTTATTATAAAGGGTAAATCTTTTTTTTTTTAAGTTTTGCCTCTTTTAAGATTTGCTATCATATTTCAATTTTATATTGTTAGGAAATACTATACTTTTTTTTTTAGACATTTTTATGCTAAAAGTGAAAATCTTCCACTTCCTAAATTTCTAACCACTTGGCTTTCAAACTCTCAAAGAACACTACCTCTTAGAATAATGACAGAGAATTATTATAAAGTATAAGTATTAATAACAATCTTAAAAGTAAACTGAAAGTCCAAAAGCGGTGGTAGGGAAGCTATATTTCATCACTTTGACCTCACTGTTCCTGACAAGAGTTAAATCTACTCTTAAAAGTGTGTAAGAAGGAAAGCTACATAGTCTGAAAATCTGCTATTATATACCAGATTCCTAAAAGTTGTTTATGGAAAGGATTTTTTCTCTCCCCTCAAAATTTTAACTTAAAACTCTGTCCTGCTGAGTGGACTTTAAAAGAACTAAGAAATACAAATTCAGATTTATAAAAGAAACTATTCAAAAGAGGTGCTCTATGAAGTGATTGTGTCAAAGAATAAAGTTACTGAGTATACTGAAAGGTTTTTAATGGGCTCTTCTCTTTCTTTTTCCAAAAATGTCTACAATTCCTAATTAGAAGTTAAGAGAGAAAATTAAATTACTGTTTTCACAATGTGAAAAAGTCCATGGAAAAAGTCAATTGCATATTAATGGAAACTATCTTGGTACTACACACAAAATTTCTGAAATAATAATATAATTTTGATATTCTATATATATTGCAGATAAAGCTATTGGTATTGTTCCTGCTTTAAAATAAATAAAGTAGTCGGGTTTCTGTTTGTTTTTATGCTTTTCAAGAGTATTGTTAACTTCAGTAACTAATTTTTAAAGATAAGCTTCAAGATAATGAGATTTGAATGTACACAATTGTCCCATAAAAAGAAACTGTCATAGTTCACAGAAAGCCATTTCCTTTGAGCTTCCTTGCTGATAAAGAAAATGTAGAGGGAGTTGCCTTTCAAGTAAAAAAAAGAGAAAAGAAAAAAAAAGAACCATGCTTCAGCTGACATCTGGTAAGTAGGAAACTCGTCTGCCCTTTGAGCAATGGAATCTGAACTTCAGTGCTTCAGTGAGTAGAGGTCACAGTGAGTCCAAATCTTTTAAAATTCTCTCAGCCTCATTCAGTATTCAGAAATCCATCACAGTGGAACTATTGTTGTTGGTCTTGCTCAAAAGCTTCAGTAAATATGCATGCCAATATTTGTGGGAAAAGTTAGTAATCTTCTTAGTGCAGAAGAAACAGGAAGACAGTTTTCTTAGAACTGATAGAAGGAAAACAACCCAAGGCTTTTATTTATTTATTTTTCTAGGTTAAAAAAAAACAAACACATAACAAAATTCACAATTTTAACCATTTTTAAGTATGCAGTTTGATTGTGTTAAGTATATTCACATTGTTGTGACACAAATCTCCAGGAATTTTTCATCTTGCAGAATGAAACTCGATACCTATTAAACGACAACCCTCCTTTTCCCCCTTTCTCCAGCCTCCAGTGACCACTATTTTATTTTGTATTTCTATGGATTTTATTACTTTAAGTATTTCATATAAGTGGAATCATACCGTATTTTTCTTTCTGTGATTGGTTTATTTCACTTAGCATAATGTCTTCAAGGTTCATTTATGTTGCAATATGTGACAGTATTTCCTTTCTTTCTAAAGCAGAAAAAGATTCCATTTTATGAACATATCACATTTTGTTTATTTATTCATCCATCAATGAATCTTTGGGTTGCTTTCCCCTCTTCACTATTGTGAATAGCACTGCTTCAAAGTTCTTATTTTATTCTACTTTTTAAATTAAATTTAATTGTTTGGCTTACACAAAAGCAATTGCAGGAGAATATATTTCGTTGATTGGCTTATAGTTTTGTTTTGCTGTATGGGTAACCAAAATAGCAAATATGCATACATTAATTTTAATTAACTAGTATCAATTTCTTTAAGAGCAAAATCAAAGTGGAAAACAGTCCAGAAGAGGAGGCTATCAAAATTGTGACAGGGGGTAGAAATTGGGAAGTTGGGGCAGCAAGTGATAGGTGATGCCTTACCTGTCTCAAAAGCCTAGTAACACACACAGGCATAGGAGATAAGTCCTTTAGGTCAAGAAAGTTAGGACGTTAGGAAAGGAGCCATTACCTTTAGGCAAGAGCCTTTAAAGTGCTAAACCAGCAATAAAAGAGTGGGCAAAAACAAGTACACACCCTGTAGAGAAAGAAAAAAAGAGAGATTATCTCACTAGGATTCTGCTTTGGTTAGGCAAGGAAAAATATTCTCTGGGATTTGTCAAATTTTTCCCACATCTCACAGCAGTTTTGTGTTTGAGTTTACATAACTGGCCTGAGAAATTAACACAAAGATGTAGTTCTAACCACACTAAGTATTGGTGATAACATGGAAGAAGGAATTCTCCTACACTGCTAGTGGGAATGTAAAATAGTACAACCACTTTAAAAAATAATTTGGCAGTTTAGTGAAAACTTAACCACCTGCCATATCATCTAGGCATTCCACTCCTAGGTATATGTCCAAGAGCGATGAAACATGAATGCATGTTCATATAAAAGCTGGTACATAAATATTAATAGCAATTTTATATGTAATAGCCTCAAACTGGAAAATAAAATGCAAATATCCATCAACAAGTTAATGCATAAATAAATTGGAATACATCCATTCAATGGATCATTCATTCATTCTTACACAGAAATAAAAAGGAATAAACTATTGATACAGGCTACAACATGAATGATTATAAAAAATCTATTTGCTGAATTAAAGAAACTATACAAAAGTAATATATACCATATGATGTCATTTATTCAAACTTCCAAAAAGTATAAACTAAATCTAGAAATAGAAAGCACAATGGTAATTAGGGCAGAGATAAAAGGAGGGATGGGATGCAAAATAATATAATAAAACTTAAGGGTTAATAAAAAGGATCATCTTAATCATCATAAAGCATTCACAGGTGTTTATATATATCAAAACTAGATAAAACTGTATACTCTAAACATGTTAAATGTATTATATCATAATCAAATTAAGTAAATAAATTGATAAATAAATAAATGTTTGGGATAATGTAAGCCTTAACCTAATTTGCATCCACCATTTAAAGTATGTTACATTCACAAAAAAATTGAAAGTAGAGCTACCATATAATGCATCAATCCCACTGCTGTGTATATATACAAAAGAAAGGAAATCATTGTATCAGGAGATATCTACACTCCCATATGTGTTGCAGCTTTGTTCACAGAGCTAAGATTTAGAAGCAACCTAAGTATCCACCAAAAGATGAACAGATAAATAATATGTGCTACAAATACACAATGGAGTATTATCGAGCTATTAAAAAAGAATGAGATTTATCCATTTGCAACAACATGAACAGAACTGGAGGTTATTATGTTAAGTGAAATAAGCCAGGCACAGAAAAACAAACATCACATATTCTCATTTATTTGTGGGATCTAAATATCAAGACAGTTGAACTCATGGAGATAGAGGGCAGAAGGATGGTTACTAGAGGCTGGGAAGGGTATTGGGTTGTGGTGACAGGGAGATAGGGATGGTTAATAAGTACAAAATATATTAGAATGAATGAATAAATCCTAGTATTTAATAGCACAACAGAGTGACTGTAGTCAATAATAGTTTAATTGTACATTTTAAAATAATTAATAGAATATAATTGGATTGTTTGAAACACAAAGGATAAATGCTTGAGAAGATGGATACCACATATTCCATCATTATGCATTGCATGCCTGTATCAAAATATCACATGTACTCCATAAGTGTATACACCTAGTATGTACCCCCAAAAAAACTAAAAAGAACAACCAGCTAGCATCAAAATGGCAGGATAAAATTCACACATAACAATATTAACCTTAATTGTAAATGGACTAAATGCCCCAATCAAAAGACACAGACTGGCAAATTGGATAGTCAAGACCCATCGGTGTGCTGTTTTCAAGAGACCTATCTCACTTGCAAAGACACACATAGGCTCAAAATAAAGGGATGGAGGAAGATTTACCAAGCAAATGGAGAGCAAAAAAAAAAGCAGGGGTTACAATCCTAGTCTCTGATATAACAGACTTTAAACAAACAAAGATCAGAAGAGACAAAGAAGGGCATTACATTATGGTAAAGTGGTCAATGCAACAAGCAGAGCTAACTATCCTAAATATATATGCACCCAATACAGAGGCATCCAGATATGTAAAGCAAGTTCTTAATGACGTACAAAGAGACTTAGACTCCCACACAATAATAGTGGGAGACTTTAACACTCCACTGTCAATATTAGACAGATCAACCAGACAGAAAATCAGCAAGGAAATCCAGGACTTGAACTCAGATCTAAATCAAGCAAAAATAATAGACATCTACAGAACTCTCCACCCCCAATCCACAGAATATACATTCTTCTCAGCACCACATCACACTTATTCTAAAATTCACCAAATAATTGGAAGTAAATCACTTCTCAGCAAATGCAAAAGAATGTAAATCATAACAAACAGTCTCTCAGACCACAGTGCAATCCAATTAGAATTCAGGATTAAGAAACCCACTTAAAACCACAAAACTACATGGAAATGGAACAACCTGCTCCTGAATGAGTACTGGATAAATAATGAAATGGAGGCAGAAATAAAGATGTTCTTCAAAAACAATGTGAACAAGGATGCAACATACTAGAATCTCTGGGACACATTTAAAGCAGTGTCTAGAGGAAAATTTATAGCACTAAATGCCTACGTGAGAAGCGAGGAAAGATCTAAAATCAAAACCCTATCATCACAATTAAAAGAACTAGAGGAGCAAGATAAAACAAATTCAAAAGCTAGCAGAAGACAAGAAATAACTAAGATCAGAGCAGAACTTAAGGACACAGAGACACAAAAAAACCTTCAAAAAATCAGTAAATCCAGGAGCTGGTTTTTTGAAAAGATCAACAAAATATATAGACCACTAGCCAGACTAATAAAGAAAAGAGAGAAGAATTGAATAGATGCAATAAAAAGCAATAAAGGGGTATCACCACTGACTCCACAGAAATACAAACTAACATCAGAGATTACTACAAACACCTCTATGCACACCAGTAAATTTAGAAGAAATGGATAAATTTCTGGACACTTATACCCTCTCAAGACTAAACAAGAAAGAAGTTGAATCCCTGAATATACCAATAACAAGGTCTGAAGTTGAGGCAGCAACTAATAGTCAAAAAAAGTCCAGCATCAGATGGGTTCACAGCCGAATTCTACCAGAGGTACAAAGAGGAGCTGGTACTATTCCTTCTGAAACTATTCCAAACAATTGAAAAAGAGGGAATCATCCTTAACTCATTTTATGAGACCAACATGTTTCTGATACTAAAACCTGGCAGAGATACAACTAAAAAGAAATTTCAGGCCAATATCCATGATGAACATTGATACGAAAAATCTTCAGTAAAATACGGGCAAACCAAATCCAACAGCAAGTCAAAAAGCTTATCCATCAAGACCAAGTTGGCTTCATCCCTGGGATGCAAGGCTAGTTCTACATAAGCAAATCTGTAGACATAATCCATCATATAAACAGAACCAAAGACAAAAACCACGATTGTCTCAATAGATGCAGAGAAGGCCTCTGACAAAATTGAACAGCACTTTATGCTAAAAGCTCTCAATAAACTAGGTATTGATGTAGTGTATTTCAAAATAATAAAAGCTATTTATGACAAAACTACAGCCAATATCATACTGAATGGGCAAAAACTGGAAGTATTCCCTTTGAAAACTGGTGCTAGACAAGAGTACCCTCTCTCACCACCCCTATTCAACATAGTATTGGAAGTTCTGGCCAGAGCAATCAGGCAAGAAAAAGAAATAAAGGGTATTCAATTAGGACAAAAGGAAGTCAAATTGTATTTGCAGATGACATGATTGTGTATCTAGAAGTCCTCGTCATCTCAGCCCAAAATCTCCTTAAGCTGATAAGCAATTTCAACAAAATCTCAGGATACAAAATCAATGTGCAAAAATTACAAGCATTCCTATATACCAATAATAGACAAAGAGCCAAATCATGAATGAACTCCCATTCACAATTGCCACAAAGAGAATAAAATACCTAGCAATGCAATTAACAAAGGATATGAAGGACCTCTTCAAGAACTACAAACCACTGCTCAGGGAAATAAGAGAGGACACAAACAGATGGAAAAACATTCCATGCTCATGGTTAGGAAGAATTAATATTGTAAAAATGGTCATACTGCCCAAAGAAATTTATAGATTCAATGCTATCCCCATCAAGCTACCACTGACCTTATTCACAGAACTGGAAAAAACCACCTTAAAATTTATATGGGACCAAAAAAGAGCCCACATTGCCAAGACTATCCTAAGCAAAAAAATAGAAACCTGGAGGCATCACACTACCTGACTTCAAACTATACTACAAGGCTACAGTAATCCAAACAGCATGGTACTGGTACCAAAACATAGATATAGGCCAATGGAACAGAGCAGAGGCCTCAGAAGTAATGCCACACATCTACAACCATCTGATCTTTGACAAACCTGACAAAAACAAGCAATGGGGAAAGGATTCCCTATTTAACAAATGGTATTGGGAAAACTGGCTAGCCATATGCAAAAAGCTGAAACTGGACCCCTTCATTATACCTTATGCAAAAAATAACTCCAGATGGATTAAAGATTTAAACATAAGACCTAACAACATAAAAACCCTAGAAGAAAACCTAGGCAATAACATTCAGGACGTGGGCATAGGCAAGGACTTCATGATTAAAACACCAAAAGCAATGGCAACAAAAACCAAAATAGACAAATGGGATCTAATTAAACTTAAGAGCTTCTGCACAGCAAAATAAACTATAATTACAGTGAACCAACAACAAACAGAATGGGAAAAATTTTTGCAACCTACCTATCTTACAAAGGGCTAATATCTAGAATCTACAAAGAACTTAAATTTACAAGAAAAAAACAAACAACTCCATCAAAAAGTGGGCAAAGGATATCAACAGACACTTTTCAAAAGAAGACATTTATGCAGCCAACAAACATATGAAAAAATGCTAATCATCATTGGTCATTAGAGAAATGCAAATCAAAACCACATTGAGATACTATCTCACGTCAGTTAGAATGGTGATCATTAAAAAATCTGGAGACAACAGATGCTGGAGAGAATGCAGAGAAATAGGAATGCTTTTACACTGTTGGTGGGAGTGTAAATTGGTTCAACCATTGTGGAAGACAATGTGGCGATTCCTTAAGGATCTAGAAAAAGAAATACCATTTGACCCAGTGATCCCATTACTAGGTATACTTGGAACCAACCCAAATGCCCATCAATGATAGACTGGATAAAGAATATGCAGCACATATACACCATGGAGTACTACGCAGCCATAAAAAGGATGAGTTCATGTCCTTTGCGGGGACATGGATGAAGCTGGAAACCATCATTCTCAGCAAACTGACACAAGAACAGAAAACCAAACATCGCATGTTCTCACTCATAAGTGGGTGTTGAACAATGAGAACACATGGACACAGGGAGGGGAACATCACACACTGGGGCCTGTTGGGGGGTGGGATGGCTCGGGGAGGGATAACAGGGTGGGAGGATTGGGGACGGATAACATAAGGAGAAATACCTCATGTAGCTAACAGGGGGATGGATGCAGAAAACCACCATGGCATGTGTATACCTATATAACAGTTCTGCATGATCTGCCCTTGTACCCCAGAACTTAAAGTATAATAATAATAATATTAAAAAGTTACCTTCATAAAACATACTGCTAATGTAAGAATTACTATTAAAGATGGATAAAAAGTTATCACATAAATCTTGAAAAGGTGATTTAAACTTCACGGCAAAAAGAAAACATAAAAAATAGACAAAGGAGAATAAAATGTGTATTGGGAGGTGTTTTTCCTGCAAAGTATCAATGTGTATTGTTAACTTCTCTTAAAGCACTTGCTAGATATTGCAGAGAAAGACAAAGCAATGTAACAGTATCATAAAACACCTTTATCCAGGAGGAAAAGATGTATGTCAGATTTATGTATAGACTCTACATAGCTGGCCCTTCTTATTCATGGGCTGCACATCCATAAAGTCAACCAAATGTGAAGAGAAATATTAGAAAAATATTGTGTCTTTACTGAATATGTACAGTCTTTATTTTCTTGTCGTTATGTCTAAACAATATTGTATATTAACTATTTGCAGAGCATTTACATTGCATTAAGCATTGTAAGTAATCCAGAGATGATTTAAAGTATATAGAAGGATGTGCATAGGCTATATGTGAAAATGCCATTTTATTTTATATCAGGGACTTGAGAGTCTGCATATTTTGGCATCTGTAGGAGGCTTTGGAACCAATCCTCCATGTATATCAAGGGACAACTAACCCAAATACATGTATGCAGGTACATACATACACACATACACAACACACATGTGCGCACACACACACACCCCCAATGTCTCCTTCAACAGTGGAGATATAATGAGGGATTATTACTAAGAAAATATAATTTACATCTACAAATAAATAAGTAAATGGTAAAGAAGTGGATGAAAATAAAATGAAGATGTGAGCAATTTACAAAAGAAGAAATCTACATGGCCAGTAAATGTGAAAAGTTGCTTAATTTTATAAGCAATCATAGAAATTCAATTTAAAACAAAAATTAGATGCACGAGATGGATAAAAATCTTTTGAAATATCACAATACTGAATGCTGGCAAAAAGAAAAAAACTATCATGTTTATGGTCGTAGTGTAAATTGATACAACCTCTCTGGGAAGCAACTTAACAATATCTAGTAAAATTAAGATTTGTATATTTTAAAATCCAGAAATTCTATTTCAAGGAATATAGACTATAGAAACTTTTAAACGTATAGCTGATAAAACACAGATTTTTTTCAGCATTATTTGTAACAGCAAATATCTGAAGCATCTTTAATATCCATCTCAGAACAAACAAATGAAATTGTAGCATATCTATTGTCACAAAAACAAACTAGGACATTTATCATAAGCATAGAGCTCAAAACTATAGGTCCATTAAAAAGCAACTTATAATACTCTATAAACATTATGATATCATTACTATATATATTTATTCATAGTAGGTTTGTGGTAAAAATATAAGATAAATATATTAATGGAAATGATAAACACTAAATCCACTATGGTCGTTACATCTTGATATGAACTGAATGTTTGTGTCCCTCCAAAATCAATATACTAAAACTTTAATCTGCAACATGTTGGGATTTAAAGGTGGGGCCTCTGGAATTTAATTAGGTCATGAGAATAGAGTCCTATGGTGGCATTTGTATCCTTCTAACAAGACACAGGAAAGAGTTTGTTTCCTTTCTACACTTTGCCATGTGAAGATGCAATAAGAAGATGTCTGCAAACCAAAAAGAGGGCCTACTCCAAGAACTCCACCATACTGGAACCCTGATCTCACACTTTCAGACTCTAGAACTGTGAGAAGGAAACGTCTGTTGTTTAAACCATACAGTCTATGGTATTTACTGCAGCACCTTGAACTTACTAAGTCACATTTACAGAAGAAAGACTGGAGAATTGCACTGAAAAGAGATACGTAATTAAGTTTTAGCTAAATCTGTATTGTTTAATTTCTTAGGAACAAATTTAAAATATCTCAATCCAGTATTACCGTAGGTTTAGATTGATTAGATATAGATTCTTGAAAGTGTTCATAAAACAACATCAAAGAAATGAGTGTGTATGACAATGTGACTTTAGTTTTGCCATCACCCACTTCTGTTTCTGTATGGTTTGTTGCTTGACACTGTAAAAAGAAAAATGTAATGTATAGGAATCGTGGATAGGTATGTTTGGGGATATCCAAGCACACTCAACATTTAATCTGTGCTGGTTTTCTTTTACACATGCTGATTCATTACTAAAAACATTCATGCAGACTTAGGTAACATAGTGCTGTGACTTTTACAGGTTATGGAGTACACGAAAGGTTGTGACAGGTTTAAGATTTTTGCTTGGTTTTCTAATTCATTGACAAATCATTCATGTGGTAAAGTTAAAGTGCATGTAAATTTACTTTAGCTATCCTTAGCTAATGTTTAGACCCTGTGAAAATTGCTTAAGTTCTCTTCACTTCAGACTTTTCCCTCTAAATTATTAAGCTAGTAAATTACTAGCTTATTAATATTCATCTTTCTAGTTTTAAATGTTTCACATTTCCATTTTAAAATAAATTAACACTGTTATCCCAAAAGGAACCATTATAATTCTATCTACTTTGTTGACACAGTCTCATTATGACAAAACTTCAGTGTGCCTAGTTTGAAACCTCAGATTTTATTTGCAGACATTCATTCTCTGAAGACTCTCTAAAGTATTACATTTGGTTTATCAAATAAAAGCATGATGAGATAACTTCTTTCCAAGTAAAAGTTAAAATATATAAATACGCTCTTTCAAGGTAAAGATTTATGTACTAAGGATTTAAGCATGAACCGGCTCATTTGCAAGCAGTTCAGGAAATTTAGATACTTCAAGGATACGTGTTAAATTTTGGTCACAGCATGCATCTTCCTTCTCCAAACTATGTTCCACTGACACACCATATTTAATTGGTTTTTAAATAAATGTTCTCTTTGTAAGTCCTTAGCTGGCAAGAAATTAAGCAAAATCAATTATTTAACTTTCTAACTCAAATAACTTTTTGAGAAACTTAAAAATGCTTCTTTGGCATGAGTTGTTATAGTTTCCTCAAAAAAATACAAAAAGTTCAAGAATATTTTAGATATTCAGAATTGGCTATTTTTTTTAGCTTGGTTAAAATAGAAAAGCTTGCATTTTATATTTCTTTAATGAGGTATGTATTACATTAACTTAAATGAGAAAATTTCAAAGATAGAGTTGCAAATGCCATAATAGTCTGCTACAGATTAAAGCTAATATCTTCCAAATGGTTGAAAACTCTTATACACTCCAACCATTACTACCACTCCAAAAAGTAACTCTGGGCTTTACACAAAGAATATACTTTAAAAAATTTTTAAATGGCACTGCATGCTTAAACCTCATTAATTTTGATGTAAAAAATGTATCAAAATGAGCCTTTCCCACCATTGGCTTAAGACTTAATGTTTATTTTACCAGTATGAGTGAGAGAAGTAATTTCTGGGAAAAACTTGTTCATAAAATAATTCTTTTGGGATATTAATTAGAGTTTTTTGAAGCAATGCATAATATATGAATCTGAAATAACTATGCATTAAAATTTTCTCACTGTATTCAATGATTCCCTTGTATTGAGCTCTTATCCAATATTTGATCCAGGAATCTTTTGTGTTACTCTAGGCAGATGGACAGAATTTTTGGGTATGGTACAAAAGGACAATATTTTAATTTTCACTGATTTATCAGAAAATTAAATTATATAAACAGTAATTTGTTAAAAAATAATTGTTTCCAATATTTGGTTTTATCAATATTTTATTATATAATATATGCAGATTGTAGAAGATACCTATGTAGGTCTTTCATAAAATCTATGAGTCTTCCAGGTATGTTCATTAATATTTCATCTGTCAGTCCTGACTTTACAACTGAATTTAAAGCCTCATAAATCTTTTGGTGTTCTGAGAAAATAGAAGAATCTAATTACATATAGGACATTTGCAGTTGTTTCAAAACAGACAAATCTGTTATTTCAGAAAACTTATTTCTCATAAAATTATACAAATATGCCTAAGGGTCTTTTGATGATGGCCAAATAAACATCTTTATTCTTTTGCTTGTATCTAGACTATGAAAACATATAAATATCCAAATTTAGTAAGATTGTATTAAGTTCATTGACACAAGCTCTTGGCCCTTCCCCAGTTATTTAACTAGTTCAGGTTCAGGAGTTAAAGGTTTAGGAGTTTTAACTAGTTAAAGGTTCAGGAGAGCTTGGAAAGGTTATGCTAAGGCATAACCTTATTTCTGTTACTTCAGTAAATTAACAAGAAGCACTTGAATTGTGATCAAATCTGTTTATAGAAAATGTACTTATTATTTTAATTATAATTTAATTACTGTCACAATAAGCCAATAAAATGTGAGTGACAAGCTAAAAATGTTATTTCTATGAAAACTAAGTTGAAAGCTTTAGACATATTAAAAATATTAAGATGAATTGGTACAGATGTAAATGTTAAATTTAATTTAGCCAGTCAATTGTAAATATAGAAGAAAATAGCATTAAAGTGTTAAATAAGTATGCGTCCAGAGGACTTCACAAGTGTTTTTATTTGCTAGCTCATCCTTTTTAGATGATGACATGTCTTTTGATAAGGATTTTATTTTTAGCTTAAATGTAATAAAAGCCACTGCAGAATTTTAAGCAGAAGTGTAGCGAAATCTGATTTATATTTTAAAATGATCTCTGTGGCTGCTGTGCGGAGAAGCAAGAGTAAAACAAGAATAGAGGATGCCGCAGAATCTCAAGGATTGGCATGACAGCAATGAAAATGGTCATCTGTGACTTGATTTGTTATCTTCATGTTTATATGGCTTACATAAATAGAAGAAAGAATAATTTAAAACAAACTTCTACGTAGTGGGCTTAGCATCACTAAGGTTAGGAAGACAAAAGGAGAGTTAGGTTTGGAGTATTAGGCAGACAGGAATCAAGTGATTAGTTTTGAACAACAATGTCAAAGTTGAGAAGCCAATAAGATATTTAAATACAGCTGTCAAGTAGGCAGATGGAAATAAAACTCAGGGTCTCAGTGGAGTGGTCATAGCTGGTGATATCAATTTAAAAATCATTAGTTAAAAATCATTAGATGCACTAAGTCTAGATAAGCCCATCTAGGAAAAGGACAAGGCAACAAAAGAAAAGACACATGAGAACTGGGTTAGAAGCAATGCTTTCATTAAGAGTTTGGTCCAGAAAAAAAAAGACTCAGAAAGAAAAATAAACAGTAGTAGACAAGAGGCTAAGGGGAATTAAGCAGCCACATGGCAATAGAAAGTTAAAGACAAGTTTTGTTTTTGAAAGAGAGGGTAGAAATAATAATTTAAAAAGGAAGAAAAAAAAATGAAGTTTCTTGTGGTCTGATAATGTAATAAGAGCTCTTCTATTAAGTAGTGGAGACAAAGCCTCGTTACAATTCCTTAAAACTAAAGGCAGATAAATAAGTGGATCCCACAGACACATGGATAACACATTAAGTGAACTTTGCTATGAACTGAAGAGACAACTCTGGCAACTGCAGAGGTATATGAAGTCACCACAAGTGTGGAAGAGATTCAATGTTCAGACATTTTGCTATATCAGTAAAAGCAATACAGGTTGAGGGGAAATTGAGGATACAGAAGAGAAGTGAATCAACCACAGAAGTAAAGTTTGTGATTGAGTTACAGAGTTGGATGCAGTACAGTGGTAGTGACTGGATTTAGATGAATGAATGAACTCTTATTTTCCGGTGAAAGGAGGAAATGTCAAGTAAATGAGTCCAGAGGCAGATGAGTGGATTTATAGTGGTGAAGTGAGTCCAATCCCATTAGACTACTTCTTGGTTCAGGGCACTGCTCCAGAACAGACTGCCTAGGTTCAGCTCCTTAGCCTGGCCTCTGAGAGCTTTCTCATCTAGGGCAAGCTACTTTCGGTGACTTAATTTCCTCATCTGTTAAATGTAGGGCTGCCTTGTAAGGTTATTGTAAAGACTTACTGAGTTAATAGATCTAACATACTTAGATTAATGTCTTACAATTCTTTGTTTAAGATGAGCTAGCAACTGAGAATGAGGAGACAAACAAAAGATTTTGGAAAGGTTTGTTTTTGTTAACGTATTATTTATTCTGACTATCTCCCAGGTACTATTTAAAGGGCTTTAAATATGCAAATATATTAAATACTTCCAACGTCTTAATGAGATCAGTCTATAAAGAAAAAAACTGAGGAAGAGAAAGTTTAAGTGGCTTCCCTAAGGTCACATCGCTGATAAGATACAGAGCAGGGATTCACACTAAAGGAGTCATCACAACCTGGAACAGTTTTCTTAAGGGCATTTTTTTTTTTACATTTGTGCTGATAGAAATAATATATAATGTATTACCAAAAAAGATATACAAATAGAAAATAAGCACATAAAATATGTTCAATGTCATTAGTCATTAGAGAAATATACACTAAAATCACAATGAGCTATCACTACATACTGATCAGAATGGGCAAAATGGATAAAACTAATGATAACACTAAATGTTGGTGAGGTTGCAGAGACACTGGATTATTCATGCATTGCTGATGGGAATGTAACATAGTATAGCCACTCTAGAAAATAATTTGGCAGCTCCTTTCCTTTAAGAATTAAAAAATAAATATATTATACAAACCCAAAATAGTACTTTTAGCCATTTATTCCAGGTAAATGAACATTTATTTCCATACAAGAATGTGCACATGAGTATTCATAACACCATTATTCATAATAGCCATAAACTGGAAACCACTCAAATGTCTTTTAATAGATAAATGGTTAAACAAACTATGGAATATCTACATCATGGAATATTATTCATCAATAAAAAAACAGACTTTTGATATATACAATTTGGATAAACATCAAGGAATTATGCTGAGTGAAAAAAGCATCTCAAAAGGATACAAACTGCATGCTTTCATTATGTTACATTTGTGAAAGAACATAATCAGAGAGATGGAAAACAGATTAGTGTTTGCCAGGAGCTAGGGATGAGGAAGACATATGCATGACTATCAAGAGAATCTTATGGTGATATAACGGTTGAGTATCTTGATTGCAATGGTAGCTACATAAGGCTACATATGTGATAAAATTGTATAAAGCTATGCACATGAAAGAGTGTATGTGTAACCTAAAAATCTGAATAAGCTGTATGTATTATATAAATCTCAACATATCGGTTTTGATATTTTAGCATATGGTGTATAATATGTTATATTTGGGGGGAAGTTGTGGGAGGAATGCATAGGATTTTCCAG
This sequence comes from Cacajao melanocephalus, assembly GCA_963573385.1. Taxonomy (NCBI): domain Eukaryota; kingdom Metazoa; phylum Chordata; class Mammalia; order Primates; family Pitheciidae; genus Cacajao; species Cacajao melanocephalus. The sequence goes on from CAUYLG010016557.1 coordinate 51,838, forward strand.
TATATTTTTGCAATCTCCTGTGAATCTATACCTCTTTCAAAATTAAAATAAAATTTAAATACATACAGAAAAATACAAAAATGCACCAACCAATGTTTAGCTCAATGAATTTTCACATATTCACAGTCCCATGTTGCTACCATCTAGGTAAAAAAACAAAACAAAACAAAACAAAACAAAAAAAAAAAAACAGAACAATTCCAGCACCACACAGGGTTTCAATGTGCTCCTTCCCAGTCAATAACCATTCACTCAGAAGTCTGCCACCATACTGGATTCTATTACCATTGGTAAATTTTTCCTGATTTTGGACCTGTTAACAAATGAAATCATATCATATGTTATGCACCCTTTGCATCTGGCTTTGATCCATGTTGGTGCATGCATTGGCCATTGATTTTTATTGCTCTGTGGAATGCCATTGTGTAAATATAACACATATTTTTTGCTTTGCCATTGATGGACATTTGGATTGCTTTCCAGTTTTGGCCATTATAAATAAAACATCTATGATTGCTCTTGCGTATGTATTTTGTTATATATATATATATATATATATATATATATATATGTATATTTGATGGGCAGAATTACACAATCAGGACCATTTATTTTCTTTTAAAATTAGGATCATGAAATTTAAAATGGATATTTACTGTTGTCAATAATTCTACACACCTTCCAAGCAAAGTCATTTTGCCACTTTCCTCTATGCT